>BDIP01000057.1:0-35579 GCA_003568945.1 Kipferlia bialata
TCTAGACCCTTATATCAGGATCAAGACCTCCAAGTGCAGCAGGATCTCCAACATCATGTTTGAGCTGCCCAAGGACTTCAACTCATTCAGTGCAGGTATATATATATATATATTATATTATATTCCACTATACACATGTATATATATATATTTATATATGTGTGTCGGTTTGAGCTGCCCAAGGACTTCAACTCATTCAGTGCAGGTATTCATATGCATGTATACACTATATATATATGAATGTGTGTATGTGTATTTGTATATACTTCCACTCATCCCAGGCCTGTGGCTCAAGGTCCAGAACTACCTCCAGCTGGACAACGAGGTGGGTATCACATATTATATATATTTATTGGTATGTTCATATTAGCCTTCACATACACATGGATAATAGGTCCAGAAGTACCTCCAGCTGGACAACGAGGTGTGTAGCACGTATTATATATATATTGGTATTATGATTTTCTTATGTGTCATACCAAAGCCTTCCGCATTTACTGTGGTGTTCCCCCATAACTATTCCTTCCTTCCACGTCCGTCCATTCTTCTCCCTTGTCTCACCGGACGTGTTATCCCTTTTCAATGTTGTATTTGATTTCTCATATATATATTCGTAATCTCTCTAACCCCAGGGCAGAGAGGCCCGAGACGAAATACTCTATTGTGCATATGTATATTACATCTCTAGTATATTCATATTATATACATATTGTATACAAGTATGTATCTTCTCTCTGACCCCAGGGTAGAGAGGCCCGTGACGGGGACGACGATGAGGATGGTGAGTAGTACGCTATACTATATATATACATCAATAGATGGATACTATGAATAAGTATATAGGGATATATATATATATACATATATTTGTGACGGGGACGACGAAGAGGATGGTGAGTACATGGTAATAGTATCCCATATTGAGCCATTTACTCCTTTTAATGTGACATAGATTCACTCTCACTCAGAATCTATCTCTCTCTAATTATATTCTGTATATTATTATTATTAGTATTACTACTTCACATATACCTGACCCCCAGACAAGCACCGTGACTCTCTCTCTCTCCCCCTATCTCTCTCTCTATATATACATATACTGTTATGTATGTACCTGTACTGTATATATATACTATCTTACTATCAGACAAGCACCGTGACAGAGAGCTGCCCCACATCACAAGGGAGTTCTTCTTCCAGGTGTGTGTCTCTCTCTCTCTCTCTCTCCCTCTACACCCTTATTCTGTAGAACCACATCACAAGGGAGTTCTTCTTCCAGGTATCCCTCTCTCTCTCTATGTCTCTCTCTCTCTTTCTACACCTTTAGATTATCGAACCACGTCAGTAAAGAGTCATTCTTCCAGGTACATATATGTATAGATGTACAATATCTCCCATATTCCACGGAACTCATCATCCGACATTTGTCTCTCTTTCTTTCTCTCTCTCTCTCCCTCTACACCCTTAATCCATCTCTCTCTCTTTTAGTTCTCTCTCCCTCTACACCCTTNCTACACCCTTAATCCATCTCTCTCTCTTTTAGTTCTCTCTCCCTCTACACCCTTAATGCATAGAACACTGTCATCCAACAGCTATCTCTCTCTCTCTCTCTACACCCTTATTAACTAGACCACTGTCATCCAACATTAATCTCTTTTATACTTATCCCACCATATACTCCCCTAATACCCAGAACAATGTTATCCACTGCATCTCTCTGTCTCTCTCTCTCTCTCTTCCTCTACACCCTTAATGCATAGAACACTGTCATCCCCTGCATCTCCCTCTCCCTCTACACCCTTAATGCATATATATATATATCTCTCTCCCCCTCTACACCCTTAATGCATAGAACACTGTCATCCACTGCATCTCTCTCTCTCTCTCTCTCTCTACACCCTTAATGCATAGAACACTGTCATCCACTGCAGTCAGAGGAGGCGCTACCTGCTGTTCTCATGTCCCAACAGCCAGTTTGATAGGTATAACATATACATTATACATACTATATAGGTGTATTGTATATATATAGTGTATATATAGTGTATATATGGTGTATATGTATTGGTATATACCTGCTGTTCTCTTATGTCCCAACAGCCAGTTTGACACAGGTATTCTCTTTACAATATTCACTGTATAATAAATCATGTAGATATATGGTTATAGGTATGCTGATACTGATACTGATAATTGATAGAATATATTATTCTCTAATTGATATGTGATGTAGCTCAATGTGTATAATCCCTCTAACCCTCAGGTTCTGGACGCAGAGGGTGGACAACGAAATACCTTATCTGTATAGTATATATGGTGATTGCAGAATCGCAATATGGTTGTGTTTTGTGTATATATTGTATAGTAACCGTCAGGTTCTGGACCCAGAGGGTGGACAACCGCAAGCTGGTGTTCTGGAGACTAGGTAGAGACTGTATGTATACTGTCTAGGCATCCCCGAGTTCGTGAGGGAGAGCTGTTTCCATGAATCACATACATATAAGACATATATTCACTATTCATATAGGTATATATATATGTATCAATATTGTAGTATTCATATAATTATATGTACATACCTCACCCTAGGCATCCCCGAGTTTCTGAGGGAGACATATGTCCAACACTTCCTATCCCATTCATATATATATCATATATGTCCATGTATCATATATATGTCTGATATATATAATATATGTCATGTATACGTCATTCATGGTATCTATATAGATATCTGACTAGTTAGGCATCCCCGAGTTCTTGAGGGAGAGCTATGTCCTGCACCCCGAGATGTCACAGCAGTTCCAGGTATATACTATATATGTATTATATATAATATCTATATATGTATATAATATACTACATATAGTATAGTATATATATAGTTGGAAATATATATAGTATATGTCCTGCACCCCGAGATGTCACAGCAGTTCCAGGTATGTATCGGTATTATATAGTGCATTATATTATATATACATATATATATATATATATGTATACTATAGTATATATATATAGTATATAGTATATGTCCTGCACCCCGAGATGTCACAGCAGTTCCAGGTATAGATATATATCTATATATATATATATATATGCACCCACTAATATGGATATGTATATATACCATACCATAATGTGTAGACCCACCACATATATATACCTTAATATACCTTAATATTGTATATATTCAATGCATCACTACCCCCAGGGTGGCCAGTTCCCCATGCACCCACTAGTGAATATATGTATATGTATTATTACACACCACATATATACCTACGTAATGTGGTATTATTATATATTATTGTATATATACCATAATAATATATATATATTTACTATCTCACCCTCCAGGGTGGCCAGTTCCCCATGCACCCTCCCCCTCCCATGCACCCACAGACGTTCCTACCAGGTCCCCCACACGTGGTACGTCAAACGTCAAACGTCAAACGTCAAATGGATATATATATATATATATACTTCCTACCAGGACCTCCACACGTGGTACGTCAATGAACTTCAAGTGATACATTGTTGTATCTCTCACTGTAGCAACTCTCTTTCTCTCTCTCTCTCTCTCTCTATCTAACAATAGCAGCAGGCTCTTGCCCGGATGGCTGCCCATGGACATATGCCCCCCCACCCACACCCCCACCCACACCCACACCCACATGGACATGGACACCCACACATGGTATATAGTATATATAGTATATATAGTATGTATAGTAAGTATAGTATATAGTATATATATATATATATATATATATATATACCCACATGGGCATGGACATGGACACCCACACATGGACCCTCACATGGTGAGTATTATAATGCGATGATCGTATGCCATATACATATTAATAGTATATATACCCTACATATGGACATGGACACCCTCACATGGACCCACATATGGTATGGATATATATAGTGTGTATATATATATATACATATACGTAGTATATGTGTACCCACATATGGTATGTGTATTAGTACCTATACACAATATATTTTCCATTGGAAGGATACACATACATATGTAGATCCATATACTGGTTTAGTGTATATACATAATATTATGTATACGTACTGATGTGTCTCATCTCCCCCCCAGTTCCATTGTGAGAAGATATATTTGCATGGACATATATATTAGTATGTCTGTGTATACTGTCTTGGTATACTGTGTTAGTATTCTATCCCACCCCCAGTATAGGTATATATATATATTTGTATTGTATACTAGTATAAAATACATATGTACATCTCTGTGTCTCACCCCCAGTTCCACCATGGCCCTCATATCGTAAGATAATATGCATGTGTATACTAATATACATATATATATATATATAGTAATTGTATTATACATGTGTATCTCACCCCCAGTTCCACCATGGCCCACCTGGACACGGTCACGGACATGGTACGTATATTCATTATATATATAGATGTATACTACTTTTTATGAATAGTATATATAGATGCATAGACATATATTGGTGATGACCCACCTGGACACGGACACGGACATGGTACGTAACATATATATTCATATATAAGTATATATGTAGATAGGATGATAGATGTAGTTAATACTTATATATATACATGTCACCTGGACACGGGCACGGACATGGTACGTATATATATACTAATATATATATACACGCCAACCCAGACCCTGGACATGGGCATGGTATGTAGGTGTATGTGTATTCGACAGACACACATATATTAGTATGTATCTATGTCTGTATATACCCTAACACATCAGACTCAGGCAGGGGCCACAGACACAAGCATAGATATCAAATTCTATGAATGTATACATATGTTAATTATTAGGGATGTATAGATATGTGTGTGTGTCTATATAGTGTTGTTATGCCCTTACCATCAGGCCCAGGCAGAGGCCACAGACATATATGTATATGTACATACATATGTGTATATTGTTTACTACTAACCTATATATACACACACACACACATATATATACATATATACCCTAACCCATCATAGTGTTGATATACTTATACATACTTATATATACTTATATATATACTTATATATATATATGTACTTACTGTCAGGCCCAGGCAGAGGCCACAGACACATGTATGTCCAAGTGCATATATATTTGTATATATCCACACATTACTATATATGTAGGTAGGTATATACCCTAACCCATCAGGCCCAGGCAGAGGACCTAGACATATATGTATATGTATATTCACCTTCTGTGTGGTATTTACTAACCTATCTACTTATATATGTGTATAGTACTATGCCCTTACAATCAGGCCCAGGCAGAGGGCATAGACACAGGCCCAGGCAGATATATATATATATATACATATATACCCTAACCCATCATAGTGTTGTTATGTACTTACTATCAGGCCCAGGCAGAGGGCATAGACACAAGCACGGACACGGGATGGGGAGGGGGATGGGGAGAGAGGTATGAATATAAAGATGAAAAGTACATTCCCTCTCCACTATTCTTCTAGGCACAACATTGCATGATGGATCAGACATATATTTGTATACTGCTGTATAGTGTGTATATTTATATGTACCAAGTATACATGTACGCACATCCTATAGCCTTCTGTGCTACACCCTTTATCCATGCCTCTACACCCTTATATGACAGGCCCTGCAGTGCATGATGGAGCAGACCCATGCCGCTGGTGTGCAAGAAGAGAGGGAGAGGTATTATTAATATGTATATATATATGTATATAGGCTATATGTATATTGGCTCTATGTATACATATATAAACTATAGTATATACATTCATTATGCAAATATGAATATCAAGAGAGGGAGAGGTAATATATGTAAAGATATATACACATATATATATATATACGTATGTATTGGACCATTGTATATACCTGACCCCCCAGACACCAGACTCTCTTCATTTGTTTCTCTCTCTCTCTCTATGTTTACACTCTCTCTGTCTATTCTATGTATATATATGTGTGTTAGACTAATACATATATCTGACCCCCCAGACACCAGAGTACGATGCATGGGGACACAGACATGGTATCCAGGTATGTGCATGTATATATATATATGTGTGCGGTATATTATTAGAAACAGTATTCATTAGTGTATAAAATGATGTTTCTTATCCATAGATGTAGAGACAGCCAGTGCCCCAAGTGAGAAGGAGAGGGAGAGGGAGAGGGAGAGAGAGACTGAGTCCCGTGAGGAGAGTGATCTGCACCATGGCCTGTCGTCACTGGCTGAACTGGCATCCGAGATAGACACGGGTGGGTTTATATATATGTATATATATATACTGAGAGAGCTGACTGTATCATACTCATTGTATACATAAACTACATATTGCTATTGCACTCATCGTCAGGTGCCAAGTCCTCGGCTAAGAATGACACTGGGGGAGAGAGGGAGAGACAGAGGGAGAGGGAGAGGGAGAGGGAGAATGTGCCTGATGGGGCAGTAGGTATGTATAGTGTAGATAGATGTATATATCTATACAACTATACAGTATATACACTCTAACAGTAGGCCAGACAGGAGACAGAGAGAGAGAGAGAGAGATGCATACTCACACCCATGATAGGGAGAGAGAGAGATCTGCAACATCGACAGAGAGAGAGCATGGGGGAGAGAGAGAGAGAGAGAGGAGCACATCGGATACTAGGGAGAGAGAGAGAGAGAGAGATGACAGAGAGTCATTGGAGGACAGGCAGAGGGCCTATAGAGAGCACTTCATGCACATGCACGGGAGGAGGTATACCTATATGTGGATATCTATAGTTATGAACATATATATGTATATATATATATATATAGAGAGAGAGAGAGAGGGGGGGCACTTCATGCACATGCTCGGGAGGAGGTGTATATCAATATGTACATACATACTGTGACCCCCATAAGAGTAACTGTATATCAGAGTTCCTTATTACAATGCCCTTATTCCAATAGCACTATTCTAATTGCAGGATGCACATGAAGCGCCAGTATATATGCATATATATATATATTTATATTGCTTATTCTAATGGTCTTATTCTAATGACAGGATGCACATGAAGCGCCAGTACATGCAAGGGATGAAGGGTGCAGTCAACCCCAGCATGTTTGGCGGGGGGACAATACCAAGGCCAGGTATATATCTATAGATATATATACATATATACACACACACACATATATATATATATATATATATATATATCTGTATCCTATACACAGAGACAGAGAGATTTATGATAATATGCTTACATGTATGTATCAACCCCAGCATGTTTGGAGGGGGGACAATACCAAGGCCAGGTATATATATATACACAGATATATATATGTGTATATTTGTGGGGAGAGAGAGAGAGAAAGACTTTGGTGAGTGGGGACAATACCCAGACCAGGTGATTGAGTTGTTTGCTAGAAATATACTTTGCTATATATATAAAGAGATTGATGTGAATGAGTTTATATATGGCTACCCAAGCATGGTTGGAGGGGGGACAATACCCAGACCAGGTATATATATATATAGATATATACACACATATATATATACCTGTATCCTATACACAGAGACAAAGAGATTTATGATAATATGCTTACATGTATGTATCAACCCAAGCGGGTTTGGAGGGGGGACAATACCCAGACCAGGTAGTGTAGTATATGTAAATGGTATATATATATATATAGAGAGAGAGAGATAGAGATTGAGAGATGACTCTTCCAGTATGATACCTCTCCCTCTAGCCCCTTATTCCTCTCTGGTTACATAATGAGACTATTTTATATGTATCATCTCTCCTCTCTCTTTGCCCCATGTGTCTCTCTGGTTATGTAGCATTATTCTCTCCCTCCCTCTAGCCCCTTATATCAGGCAGTTGTTTGCACCAGTGTGTTCTCTCTCTCCCCCTCTACACCCTTATATCAGGCGGCTGTATGCACGGTCATGGCCCAGGGCCATACGGGTTCCCATCAGGTGAGTGTATTTTCTATGTTCTCTCTCTCTCTCTCTCTCTATGTTACGTGTCATATCCACCTCTCTCTCTCTCTCTTTCTCTCCCTATAGATAGGTATACTCTTACAGTCATTCCCCGAGTACTTCCGTGCCATATTCACCTTTCTCTCTCTCTCTCTATCTCCCTCTCTCTCTATATATATATGTATATACATATTCTAACCCCCCAGTCCCCGAGTACTTCCGTGCCATATCTGTGATGCCCCCAGAGACACAAGTGGTGCATGTACGTGTGTATGTTTACCCACATGTTTACCCTAGGACATATACTAGTTTATTGACCTTGTATGTAATATATAAGTATACATATCTGATGTGCCATATCAGTGATGCCCCCAGAGACACAAGTGGTGCATATACGTGTATATATATATACATATGTATATATATATGTATGCACAGTCCTGTACACATTGTTGTGATGCCCCCAGAGACACAAGTGGTGCATGTAAGTATATATATATACATATACATACATACACCTATACTGTACACTACCATATTGGAATATACATACTTACATAATGATATATATATGCATATATATAGTACACCTCTGGCACAAAGTGTGGAGACTCTTAGATTACACATTTACTATTGCTATATTATATACTACAACAATTGCCATGTCCATATGTACCTGACCCCCCCCCCCCCAGGTCCCTACTATTATATATGTATGTGTGTGTGTATATATATAATGATGATATGGGATGTATATACTGTCCTGGCACAGGGTGTCAAACAATTACATTCTATCTTACTATTAAATAATTATTGTTACAAAAATATGAAAATTGTATTATTATTTTACACACATAGAATTAATGATTGTTCAATGTATACTATTACAATGTATATACCTGATACCCAGGTGCCTGTCCCGTGGCACAAGGTGCCTGACGTACTGCACATGCTGCTGGAAGGTATACAGGGATATATATATATATATATATATATACTCCTATGCATATACTATAGATATACTATATATATATATGTACATATAGTATTATATATACAAGGTGCCTGATGTGCTGTACATGCTGCTGAAAGGTATGGATACAAGGATATAGTGCATACGTATATATACTTATATATATGATATACTGAAGACAAGCATACATACTGGTGTATGGAAGAATAGAGTGCCTGATACACACTATTATATATGTACATATAGTAATATATATACAAGGTGCCTGATGTGCTGCTGGAAGGTAACACCTATTTCTCTCTCTCTCCCTCTCTCTCTCTCTCTCTCTCTCTCTCTATCTCTCTCTCTCTCCCCCTACACCCTTAACACCCAGGCCTTGATGACATGAACCACATGATCAGTGATGTGCCCAGCACAGACAGGTATATATACATATATATATGTTAATAGTTAAGATTCAGTATATACATACAATGTATAATATATATATAAATATATATGGTGTGTACTTATGAATATATGAACCACATGATCAGTGATGTGCCCAGCACAGACATGGTATGATTGAGTATGGAGACAATATACATTAATATATATGAATATATATATATAGTGTATAATATGGTGTATACTATTATATTTGTATATATATAATGATGACTATTATGTTGGATATCACTTGTATGTATGTATTAGTCTTATCCCCCAGGTGCCCACCCATCAATGCTGCCCAGAATGTCCACTGGCTCTCTCTCTCTCTCTCTCCCCCCCCCTCTCTCTCAATATATATACATATTCGCATACTCATTAACCCTAAGGGTTCCACCCCGCAATGCTGCCCAGAATGTCCACATGTACAGAGACGCCATTGACAGTGACAGGTACTGATACACTTTGCATATATACTATATATATATATATAGTATATATATATATAATGTATGTCCACATGTACAGAGACGCCATGGAGGGGGAGAGGTATAGAGGGTATATATTGTATCTACTCTATCTATTGTATATATATAGTATGTACTCATACCAGGTCCAGACCCATGTCCCAGCGACCCCCCTCTCATATGGGCACACCAGGCGACAGGGGTAGGGAGAGGGAGAGAGAGAGAGACATGCCCACAGCCACAGTGGCATCCCTGGAGACAGAGCAGCAGGTATATTGTTATATACATATACTATATACTATAGTGCCTATATACTATATATAGTGGATATACTCAATACTGCCACAGTGGCATCACTAGAGACAGAGCAGCAGGTATTTATACTATATACATCCTCTACACCCCTAATGATTTTGCTCATCTCACCCTTCAGGTCGAGAGGGAGAGAGAGAGAGAGAGAGTCCTCGCCCAGGAGAGAGAGGTCAGACGCGTGCCCCAGGGTGGGGAGAGAGAGAGAGAGAGAGACCAGGGGTATGGGCACGGTACTCCCGCCAAGAGAAGACCCTCTTTCACAGGATGAAAGTTCTCTCCTGCACCCTTTTGCCACCCATGTTGTCGGGATGAGCAGAAACAATACCGTTCCAATTGTTTTCATGTATTTGTGTTCTCACTGTTGTGTTGTACAATAGACATTATTGAATGACGAGTGATGAATGATCAGAGTGAATTCTCTTGATTGTAATCGTGCTCTTTGTTTGCATAGTTACTAAATGTATGTTCCATGTGACTAATAAGGATATGCTTACGAATCTATTACTGTAATGCAGTAATCGAGAGAGAGATGAATGTGCTTGTATGTATATGTAATGAATATTTACATATGCAGAACAAAGAGAGACCAAGTGGTCCAGTCCTGAGATTTCTCTCTCTCTCTATCTCTCTCCCTCTACACCCTTAATCCAGGTCCCACTGTGTCCAGTCCCGAGACGCCTCGTTCTCTCTCTCTCTCTCTTCCTCTACACCCTTAATCCAGGTCCCACTGTGTCCAGTCCTGAGAGGCACGCATCGACTGCTCAGCTGCTAGCTTCTGCTGCTTGGCACGGAGTCTCTCCATGGCAGCCTGAGATAAGGGGTACAGTACGAGTAGCGCATGAATATATATATATATATATATATATATATATATCTAGACTCTCTGTCTATACATATACTATAACATATCTTACCTGTCTCTCTCTCTGTTGTAGGGCGAGCAGTGCCTGTCTCTCCCGTGTCTCTCTCTCTCTCTCTTCTCTCTAGACTCTATATCTATATACACTATTATATATCCTACCTGTCTCTCTCTCTGCTGCAGTGCTAGCAGTGCCTGTCTCTCCCGTGTCTCTCTCTCCCGCCTCTCTCTCTCTAGTCTGGCTCTGTTGTGCACAGCTGAGAGCTTGCCCTGACTCCTATGATTAGATGCGTTAGAGTGTATATACATATATGATGTATGAATTGCATTTATGTCTATATGTATTAGCCTGGCTCTGTTGTGCACAGCTGAGAGCTTCCGCTGACTCCTGAGGTTAGATGCAATAGAGTATATGTATATAGTCGCCGCTCTCTCTCTCTCTATATATATATATAATATCTCCATGACTTCATTATAGTAGCACTGTTACCTTACGTAACCCTTGCCCTCATGTCTCCGGACTCTCTCTCTCTGTGCCTGGGCTGCTCTATCAGCCTCAGTCTGCACTGCCTTCTCTCTCTCTCTCTCTCCTTGTGTGGAGGAAGAGGCCTCTGTGGCCTCCCTCCCTCTCTCATCTCTCTGTTCTCTCTTTCGCTGCTCTCTCTGCTGACGTTCTACCTCCCTCTGTCTCTCAGCCTCCTTCTCCGATCTCTCTTTCTGTCTGCGTATCTCCTGCTCCTGCTTCTCCCTTGCAACCCTCTCCCGTCGCTCCTTGGCTACCTAACTAGTGAGACTGATGACTAGTCCCACGTAGAGTCCACAATGATATTCATACTCGGAGAAGGTAGTGATTGAACAGTCAACCATAAGGTGAGATACACTAAATGAACTCTCGTACCTCGGCCTCTCTCTCCCTCGCTGCTGCCTCCTCTCTCTCCCACCGCTCCCTGTTCTCCCTCTCTCTGGCCTGGGCATAAGGGTTGAGAATAATAACCAGCTGATAGTGAAGCCGATAGATCTATACAAATTCTATGTATTGTGATCTATAGACTACATTTCATATACCACATACCTCTCTCTGTTCCTATGTCTCATTGTTGTACTACTTGTCTAGCCTAGACTCTAGGCTATATATGTACAAATTGAATAATACAATAGATATATCTATATATATACAGTATATTACAATTAATGTGGATATATTATGTATATGTACATACCTCTCTCTGCTCCCGTGTCTCATCATTGTTCTGATTGACCTTGGCTCTGGCCCTGGCAGCAGCAGCCTCTGCCTCTCTCTTGACCTAGGGGTGAGAGTGGGTTACTCGTTATAACAACTTGTTATTATCGCACTCCTTATAAACGAGTGATTACATATGTGTGGTGAGAGTGTAAGGACATACTATCAACTATTATAAGAATACATGGGTTGTGCTATTCCTAGCTCCCTCTTGACCTAGATGTGAGTGTGTATATTGACGACCGTATAGAACTAATGCCCCGGTAATAACCTTGCGTGTACCAACATACACATAGTACACATACACAAATGTATAATACCACATGGAGACTGGTACACAATATATAAACATATACAACATGTCATTCTACAAAAGAGAGGATTAGAGAATGCATGGACCCCACTGTAGCATCCCAGGCCCTCCTAGCGGCCTCCTCTCTCTTCTTCTGTGCCCGTATAGAGCCATATACAGAGACTTAGATTGTGGCATTCTATGCTAGAGAGATTGCATGTGTGTATAGTACCTTGGCGTCCCAGGCCCTCCTTGCAGCCTCCTCTCTCTTCTTCCGTGCTGCTTCCTTGGCCTTCCTCTCAGCAGAAGTCTCTCTCTTGGTTTCTCTCTTAGTCTCTCTCTGAGGTTGTGGCTTAGAGGCCTTAGCCTGACATAAGTATGATAGATACATAGAGTTGTTGACAAGCATCGGGGTTAGGTATACTAGCAGTGGTGAGATATATGCTTTGGGTGGGTATGAGTTGGAGGTATAAATGTCCGATACCTTCGCATTGCCAGTAGTGTGTGGTCTAGTCCCCTTAGCACCCTTAGTCCCTCCACTGATGCACTTGCAGTACTTGTCATAGGCTGCCCTCTCATCTGCATCACTCAGGGTCTCATAGGCACACTGTAATAAGTATACAGTCATTTACACTCATACATATCTATATACACAAGTATATCATATATCATATACTATATGTACATGTCCTCTCATCTGCATCACTCAGGGTCTCATAAGCAGCCTTAGGATATATATATATGTATATGTACATGTCCTCTCATCTGCATCACTCAGGGTGTCATAAGCGGCCTTGAGTTAGTGTACACACAAACAAGTATACATATATCGTTGTTTGCAAGAGATCACAAGTTGCTGGGTACTGTATGTACCTTGAGACGCTTGAAGACCTCATATACCTCAAAAGATACAAAAATACCTCCTATAATGGTCACAATACAAAGGTGCAAGAGACCACTGTAATAATTGATACCTTGAGACGCTTGAAGACCTCTGTGGCCTCCTCTGATCTGTCCAGATTGCGGTCTGAAAAGTGAGCGAGAGAACAAGATACAATTTCTTTTACAATCAGGTTATAGAACATCTAACACTAGATAGCTGTCTGACCAGTGAGAGATGGTGCAGAGGATGACGCGAGGACAAAGATATATACATTACTATTATATAGTCTATAGTCTATAATCAATGGTCTACACTTATACTCACCAGAGTGCCACTCCAGGGCCATCCTACGATAGTACGTGCATACGAATTGTATATAGCACATACAGTACATGTAGAAGGTATTACTATGTAGTGTAACAGTATGTAGTATGTACTCACCAGGGTGCCACTCTAGTGCCAGCTTCCTGATCTACCATGATACCATGGTATATAGTGATATATATATATAGTGCTCTATAGTCTACTATATTATATATATATACATTATATACATTATATATATACTATATATATATATAATATATATATCATATATGTAATATGAGTACATACTCACCAGGGTGCCACTCCAGGGCCAACTTGCGGTATGCCTTCTTGATCTCAGACACAGTGGCAGAGGGGGTAACGCCAAGGCTCTGGGGTTGGAATACGATACATATAGTATTGGTACAGTACGCCGTCTTGATCTGAGGGACAGTGGCAGAGGGGGATTCATATACTATTAGAGTCAATATATTAGTGTAACCATACATGAATACATACACATAGATATTCGTATTGAAGATAGTATTCAGTGGCAGAGATAGACTACCTCAGGTAGTGACACCAAATGTGAAAGGATTAGGCAGTGCTATATAATTGCTATAATGGCAATTGTGCTTGATACTATACTAATGTAGTACACTATACGATTCAATTCTCAGGGACAGTGGCAGAGGGACGCCAGGACTCTGATGGTAAACTATGGTATATGGTATATGGTATACACATACCTTATAGTAGTACTCTTGACACGAACTAGACTTGGTGGCCAATGAATGATACTTGGCAAATACACAATAATTCACATACCTATCAATATGTATATATATGTGTATCTTACCTTATAGTAGTCCTCTTGACACGAACTATACTTGGTGGCCCTGGCCCTAGCATTGGCGTTCTCCCTCTTCCGTCTCTGCCTCTCCTCCTCATCAGCGACATCTCTCTTCTCTCTCTCTCTCTTCTCTTGCTCCTTCCTCTCCTTCTCTCTCTGCTTCTTCTTCTGCCTCATCTCATTGGCCACTCTCTCCCTCTCTCTTGCATTCTCCTGCGCCACTCGCTCTCTCTCCCTCTGGCGCCTGGCCTCGTTGGCCCCGCTGCTCTCTCTCTCCCTCTCTAGCTGACGCGTGAGTGATTGCACTTGTCTCTCTGCTTTAACACGTGCCTCTCGCTCAGTCTCAGCCAAGCCTGATAGTTTGGCGCACTCCACCTCTAGTCTCTCTCTGAGTCTCTCGTACTGCCGGGTCTTGTCGTCTCTGTTACGCTCAGCCTTCTCCCTGGCCTCCCTCTCCAGCTCTCTCTCCCCAATGAGCACGGCAACCTGTATTGGTAAGTGTCCTTGATATATCCCCTAATATCAATATGTATATGGAATAGCCATGCAATATTACAATTACTCCTATGCACCCACCTGTCTCAGCAGCTCAGTCTCGCCCAGACTGTCGGTCTTGTCCCCATCCATCTCATAATCCCTCTCTCCCTCTCCGTCTATCTCTCCCTTCTCTACTACATCACCGGTATGACCAGCTGTCTCTGCACTCTCAGAATCTGGAGCATGTAGAGTGACAGATGGTGTCTCGGCAGGAGTGCTCTTGGCGCTCAGTTGGGCCTCAAGTTCCTATACGTAAGAGTATATATATGTGCAATAGTGTACCCGTTAACACACTGTCACCGACAGACTAATCCTACCACGTACTAGATCTATATGGCAACCATAAAGGAAATAATATGTGTATGTGGAAAACGGTTTGGGCCTCCAGTTCCTATGGATAGGTGAATGAATACTGGTAGAGGTATAGATCTAGGCAGTAACCCACCTGTATCCTGGCATGTAGTGACGTGTTCTCTGTCAGAACTGAGTTCAGTGACTGCCTAGAACGTTAGTCAAACGGTATTCATTGGAACAAGTGATAAGATACTATATACTCACACTATACATTGTAGTATATATTCACCTCATCGTTTCCTTCTCCTGTCTCTCGCTGTCCCTCTCCTTGCTGTATAGGGTGGCCTTCTCCTTGAGGGACTCGATAGTCATCCTGATGTCAGTGCATATGGTTTATGGTATATATATATATATATGTATATATATATCATTATACATATAATATAAACATATGATAACAATAGGGTAGTCTTCTCCTTGAGTGATAGTTATCCTGCAGTGTCATGTACACATTTTGTACATACACCATATAAGTAGTCTATACGAGTATATCACATGTGCATACCTGCAGTACTTGCTCATCACACCCCTCTGCACAGTGGAGATATACATGTATACATATACACATGCATATATCACATAGGTATTCTATGGGAGTTTGGGTTATATACCAAGTGCATACCTGCAGTACTTGCTCATCACACCCCGCTGCACAGTGGAGATACGGCGCTGGGGTAAGTAGTGAGTCTCAATACTATTTATCTCTTTCTCTCAATTTGAAAGCAAAAGAATATGTGCATTGACACCTCGAAGAATGGATAGCGGAGGCTAAAACTTGTATACGAGGTATAGAAGATTGGTCTGAAGTGGGTCTAGATTTCTATATATCACCTTAGCTGCTGCCAACTGTGATGCCAGTGCCATTGCCTGACTCTGTGCTGTGTCTCTCTCCTCCCTCAGGGTCTGGATCAGTTCAGCTGCCCTCTCCTGTTGTGAGGATATATATAGAGGGTATAGATACTCACTGTCTCTCTCTCTGTATATATATCGATATATATTGGTTTCTCATGGGTCGGGATGAGTTGGGCAGTCCTCTTCTGCAGTTAGAGATTCAGAAGATACACGCTACATGCTGCCCCCTGCTACCACCCCAGCACTTTGTCTCTCTCTCTCTCTCTCTCTCTCTCTCCATATGTACAAGTATATATATATGAATCTTTGTCGTACCTCCTCTCCCTCTCTGCCACTCTCTCTCTCTCTCTCTATATATATATATATACATGAATCTTTGTCATACCTGCTCTCCCTCCCGGCCCCTCTGCTCCTCAGAGAGATGGCGCTGGGGTTAGAAGGATCACTTCAGAGAGACAAGAATGACAGAAACTAGGGTATGCATTAGATTGAAAGAGCTCGAGGTGTTCTGATCGTTGTACTATACCTGTGTGTCCTCCAACCTGGCAGCTTGTCTCTACTGCTTGTCTCTATATTGAATATATATATATATATATATATATATTCATTAGATGGGTATATATATACATACACTATACCTGAGCGTCCTCCAGCCTGGCATTGAGGCTGGCTATCTGTAGGGTGGCACGGTGGAAGGCCTGGGATAAGATATTCGTGGACTCAATGGATCTAAGTATATGAATATGTCTATAACAATCATATACTGAGTTACCAGTTGGCTATCTGAAGGGTGGCACGGTGGAAGGCCTACGAGTACATCATACCTCCTGACAGCACCTCAGGGAGGTGTAATCCGTACGGTGATTGGTGCCAGCTGATGCTGGGCTAGGTGCTTCTGGATCCGAGGCGTCTGGCTCTGAAGCGCCGAACGGTGTACGGTTGACGGTGTACGTTGCTGGCTCCGAGGCGTCTGAGTCTGTGTCCAAGTCCATATCCACTGGGTTTTCATTGAACACATCACTCTCTCTCCCCCCCTCTCTCTCCCTCTCTCTCTCCCTCTCTCCACCTTCCTCTGCTTCTCTCTGTGTTGAGGTCTGGTCACCCAAGTCGGAGGACTCACTGAACCCATCACTGTACTCTCTCTCTGTGTCCTGCTCTCTCTCCCCCTCTGTTGACTTGTCACCTTTCTCTCTCTCTCCATCTGCTCTCTCTCTTGACATGTCATCGGAACCATCACAGTCCCAGTACCACCTGTCCCCACCACTCTCTCCCTCTCCCTCTCCCTTTGCATCCGGCTCTCTGTCTCCCTCTCCATCTATGCCATCAAGCTCAGAGCCTTCACTATCACTAGCTGGCTCCACCTCTCCCTCTCTCTCTCCCTCTGTCTCTGCTACTCTGAGTGGGACACCCTCACCACTAGGGGTTGTGACCCTAGAGCCTATGCTAGAGTCAGGGTCAGTTGTCACCCACACAGCCTCTGCTACCCGCTCATGCACAGAGGACGTAGCAGTATCAGCACCAGTTTCATGATCTGCAAAGGTGCACTCATGGACAGAAGACGCAGACACACTCTCTAAGGGAGTCTCTACTAGAGTCTCTTCCTCGCCTTCCCGGTCTCCATCTCCTAGTATCTCACTCTCCAGTTCCTCTGTGGTCTCAGACCCTGCACCAGAGAACTCCTCTCCCTCTCCCTTTTCATCTCTCTGTGACCATCTCCCCGCCATAGGGAGATAGGTATCAGTATAACTACCACCCACACTCTGGGCCTGGGCTGTATCCTCTCCCTCTCTCTCCCCCCCTCTCTCTTCCCCTCCCTCTGCCCATCTCCACTCCCCATAGAGTGAGGGAGTATGAGTACGAGTACTAGCACCACTCACACTCTGGGTATGTGCTGTATAGGCAGCATAGCCAAAGCTCTCTGTGTCCCTCTCTCCCTGTCCTACTTCCCGTCTATCTACCTCTCCTACCCCTACAGTTGGGGTGTATACCTCATATGTATACAGAGGATACACCTTAGGCCAGGGATCCTTCTCTCCCCCTTCTCCTCCCTCTTCTATCCTAGTGCGAGTACCTACAGTACCAATAGTCTGAAGACTCACATTCTCCTCTCTCCCTCCCTCCCCCACTGCCATAGGCCTCTTGCCCTCCCCATGTCTCTCGCCCTCCCACTGCTTAGGTCTCTCCCTCTCTCCTCCCATGCCCCCTTCTACCTCTGGTGGCTCTAGAGGCCTGTCGAATCCCCTGCGGCTATAGAGTCTCGGTCCAGTGCTGGGTCTCTGGGTGGTACTGGGAACGGTGTGCGGTGTACCGGGTACAGCGACGTTGGGTAACGTGTAGAGACGTGAAATGGGTGTACCCAGAGAAGACCCTCCAAGGTGGTAGTAGGGATAGACTGGAAAGGCTAGAGGAGGCTCAGGTGCCTAGAGAGTCAGAATATATAGATAGTATGTATTAATATAGTATATATATATATATATATAGTATAACTATGACTCTCAATGTTCCGTGCACTATAAATAGATATACACATATACATATATATATATATGTGTGTGGGTATTGATATGTATATATATATATGCATACCCTGGGTGGCTCAGGCACAGACTCAAGCATTTAGTATATAACACACCCACCCACTATTCATAGTGTATTATCCTTATATAGATGTATATATGCAGTATATATACCTTGGGTGGTGGTTCAGGCGCATACTCCAGCATCTAGTATGAACCGTACCCACACTATTCAATGAATAGTATTCGTGGTGTCCACTATGAATAGTATTCATAGCGTATTATACATATGTATATACAGTACACATATACCTTGGGAGGTGGTTCAGGCACAGACTCCAGCAGGGCAGCCACTAGCTCTGTGAATCTGGCTGTTAGACTAGTATGATCCTGAAAAATAGACAGATAGATACATGTATATTGCACACACTCTATAGTAAGGTAGATAACATTATACATGCATAGTATATAATGTGAATATGTCTTGCTTCTCTGGGTCCACCTTCCTCACCCAGTACCCTCTCTCTATACACACACATATATATGTGTATATGTATACATTCATCTATATACCGTACCTCTCTGGGTCCACTTTCCTCACCCAGTCTGCGAGGCCCTGGGCCATCTGGGACTGGGTCTAGGGGTAAGAATGGGTATATATATACACATACATCAAATAGATACTATTTGTATACGATAAGTATTATGTAGTATCTGTCAGTCTGAGAGGCACTGTGCCGTCTGGGACTTCTGTATGCTGGGGGGTGACAGAGAGGAGAGGGTGTATACGGTAATCTATACCATGTACTGTATATACGTATGGGGTGAATATGTGTACCCCTTCTGCTATCAGTATAATCTTGTGCTACGTAGTGAGGAAGAGAGAGTATACCCAGAAACACATTACACTAAGAATAGCACACACATGGGAGAGAGGGAGGGAGTATATGGATCTACGTTTGAGTATGAGGGGGGGGGAAATGTGTGTGGTGTTAGAGGGGATAGAGGGAGGGAGGAGGTGTTGGAGGGCAGTAATTAATACAGTATAGTATGCAGAAGTTTGGTATGATGTGGGAGGGGGGAGGGGTATTCAAAGTACATCACATACCTCATAACCATCTGGAATGATTCCGAACTGTGGTAGTCCCTGAGCCATGTCATACACAAATACCAGGTGGGTATGGTCTGGAATGAGTATTGTATAATATACTTACATAGAGGTATATATATATGAAGAGAGAGAGGACCCCACTCGTACAGATGCACAAGGTGGGTATGGTCTGGAATCAGGACAAACTAAAATACTTACACAGATGTATATAATATGTATATGAAGAGAGAGAGGGGACCCCACTCGTACAGATGCACAAGGTGGGTATGGTCTGGAGTGAAATAGTTCAGTCTACTGCAGGAGAGAGAGGGGGGTGGGACAACTACTCTTACATGTCATACATATACATAAGGTGGGTATGGTCTGGAATGAGTACTGTATAAAGAGAGAGAGAGAGAGGGGGGGGGGGGGGCAACCACTCATACAGCACCTGCCCCCCTTCTCATCCCAGTCCCTGAGAGAGCTAGACATCTCCTTCAACCCCCTGTCCAGTGTCAATGAGTTGGCCAAGCTCAGGAACCTAGGCAACCTGGGGGCACTCTCAGTCATGGGGTGCCCAGTGGCTGAGGTATAGATCCAGTGAATACTATATATTCATATATATATATATGTTACTATTTACTCACTTCCTCAGGTTGGCCACTACCGCTCCTGCACTGTGTACTTCCTGCCCCAGCTGTCTTCGCTTGACTCTGCCCCTGTCTCACAGGAGGAGAGGGTGATTGCATCGGACAGGTACTCCAAGTATAGATAGTATAGTATTGTATACTCTCAGCTAGTGATTGGATATATGTCTGTTCACTATGACACTACTCCATGTATACTTGAATCTAGTGTTTGATTATATATTGTCACTATGATACTGACCCAGGTTCTCTAGACTGGCGCTAGATGCCGCACTGGCAGACGCTGACGCTGGTAGAGCCAGGGTATGCATGTGTATCTATGTGGTAATGAAGGGATAAGTATATATATATATACATATATAGTTATATAATCCTCACCCCCAGATTGTTGAGCTGCAGGAGGAGATGGGTAGTGTGGTTGATAGGGAGGGTGGGCTGAGGGAGGACCTAGGCCGTGCCCAGGCCGAGATTGCCTCTCTCAGGCATGATACTGATACTGACACCTATACTGATATTGATGCTGATACTGATACTGATACTGATACTGATACAGACACCTGATAGAGGCAGCCACCAAGAGAGACGGGGTGCAGAGACAGCTGATACAGGACAGGAACAGCCAGCTGGCAAGGGTACGCGGACGTATATTTATCTCTGAGTATATACTGTATATGTATATACTGCATATATATATACTGTATTCCTCCTCACTCACACTTTCTGTTATCACTTTCTGTTCATTGTCACTGACCCCCAGATGAGTGGCCATGCCATACTAATATGTGCTATGTATTTGTATGTGATGTTTCCTATGTCTTTCTACACGTCACCCGTCTTTCATTGTACTGACCTCCCAGATGAGTGGCCATGCCATATATATGTGTGCATACTATATGTACCTTCCTGTTCAATGTCACTAATTACTGACCCCCAGATGAGTGGCCATGCCACAGCCCAGATGGACGGAGGGTTCCACTCTGTATCACTGGCCATGTCTGCCACTCCCCAGGCATCGCAGCAGCCTGTGGATGGAGAGAGGGAGAGAGAGACTGTGCAGGAGGAGAGGCAACCCCTCTCCCCGTTCTCCACTGCCTCCCTTGACCACTCTCCCCAGACCCAGGGGGGTATAGAGGGTATAGAGGGTATGGGCATCCAGGATACAGACTATGCCGCTGAGGTGGCCAGGCTGACCCAGGCCCTGAGAGATGCAGAGACCAGGGAGAGACAGGGGGGGGAGAGGACTAGACAGGCGATGAAAAGGGCAGAGTACCTCTCGTACCAGGTACTCACTATATCTTCTGCTATACATATATATATGCAGATACATTTATATATATATATATATATACATATTCTCAGTCCCCCCTCACTCCCAGGTCCAGGAACTGACATCACGCGTTACCGCAGCCGAGGCCAAGAACGGAGCAGAAGGGGATAGGGGAGCTGTGGAGAGAGACTGGGCCCAGAAGTTGGATGTGGCACATCACAGGGCACAGTCTGCAGAGAGACGGGCTGCAGAGGCAGAGGCGCTGGTTGCTGAGGCAGAGCAGAGAGAGAGAGAGTCGCTGGAGAGAGAGAGGGAGAGGGAGGGGAGGGACGGGGACATTGGGATGGCGCTCAGAGAGGCAGAGAGGGAGAGAGACTCTGCCGTGAGAGAGAGAGACGAGGCAGAGGCAGAGAAGGCTGAGTCTGAGGCATCCACGTCTACTGAGTTACACGCCCTCTCTCTCAAGGCAGAGACGGCTGAGAGAGAGAGAGACACCGCCCTGGACTCTCTCAGGGATGTGAGGGAGCAGGTGGAGGCGGCACAGGCTGAGTGTGACAGACTCAGAGCTGTGCAAGCCACATACTCTCCCCCTGCCGTCCACTACACCCCTTCCAAGGCTGCCCGTCCCGATCTCTCTGCGTTGGTGTCTGCTGTTCGTGACCTCTCCACCTCCCTAGGTGTCAGGATGGAGAGGGGCACTGCTTCCGCAGACACCCAGTCCCTAGTTGACACTCTGTCCCAGTGCACCTCTGAGGCCAGGAGGCAGAGGAGACAGGGGGAGAGAGAGCGGCAGAGACAGGCCAGGTCACCCTCGAGCACCGACTCTGAGGCATCTGACTGCATCGCTAGGATCAGAGGTGCCCTATTTATGGGAGGACTGGATATGCCTGCTGACTCTGACCCCGCTGAGGTGGTGGAGCAGATACTGGCCGAGAGAGACACCCTCTCACTCAGACTCAGGACAGCTCAGGCAGAGCTGGATGCACAGGTATCAACTATTGACATACACTCAAACCCTCTCCCCTATAGTGTATTGTACTTGAGACATAATTGAATGTATTCCTCACCCTTCAGGCTGCCTACATGGCTGACCAGTCAGACTCTGACACAGACACAGAGGGAGATGGTCTGGGAGGTAGAGGAGAGAGGGAGAGGGCCCTTGCTGCCCAACTCTCACAGGCTGAGGACAGGTGCACATCCCTCAGTGCAGAGCTGAAGGAGAGAGAGAGAGCTATGGCAGCCTTGACAGCCAGGCAGACCCAGACACTAGAGGGACACAGGAGTGATCTCCGTGCTGCACGTAGCCAGGCCACTGAGGCAAGGGAAGAGGCAGCCACTGCTTCTGCCAGTGTCGCCTCCCTTACTGACCAGTGCTCTGCCCTTCAGACCCAGCTAGATGCAGAGAGAGAGCGGTGCCACGCTGCCGAGGAGAGCCTCCAGGAGGCCCTCGCTACCCCTTCAGTCACTACTACCACTGAGCCCGGTGAGGTGGATGCTCTGAGAGAGCAGGTGGTAGCTCTCCAGGCCGACCTTGAGCAGGCAGAGAGAGATGCTCAGGCTGCACGGGATGAGGCTGCAGCTGCAACGCTCTCTATGTCGACAATGGCATCAGGTATGGCTACCGATACTCAGCTCCAAGAGCAGCAGAGGCAGCTGGAGGATCTGACTGAGCAGCTCGAGGAGTCTGAGGGTACCCGCAGACACCTGACTGCCACTCTGAGTGCTGAGAGGGATAGGGAGAGAGAGACAGCACAGAAGCACGCAGAGGAGGTAGCATCACTGACTGCTGAGGTGGACACTCTGAGGGAGGAGGCGTCTACCCTCAGGGGTCAGCTAGAGGAGGCCCGTACACCTGAGACCCACACCCCGACCCCCCCCCCCTCCCCCCTGTCTGTCACTGTTGACAAGATAGAGACCATGCTGGGTCAGGCGGGTATGGGGGCAGAGGGGGAGCGCCCATCATCCCCCCAGGCACTGGAGTTCCGGCTCTCTGTGCTGATAGCAGAGAGGGACAGGCTGAGGGAGGACCTCCAGACTGCTCTCTCCACCCACACCCAGCCTGCCTTTGGCTTCGTAGAAAGGGTGCAGGGAGGGGAGGGGGACGCTACACCCACTGCCGCTGAGGCCCTGGCCTTGACTAGCAGGGTGCACCAGCTCGAGGAGTCTGTTGCTACACTGCAGGCAGAGAGAGACGCACTATCCGGCGTGGCCACCTCTCTTGTGGCACAGAGAGACGCCTTGCGCCAGGAGAGCCAAACGAGGGTGGAAGCCCTAGAGGCAGAGGCGGACTCTCTGGCGGAGGAGAGGGACAGACTGCAGTCAGAGACTACTAGGCTGGAGGGGCAGGTGGAGTCTCTTGCTACAGAGAGGGATACCATCTCCAGTGACAGAGACTCACTCTCTTCTGAGAGAGATAGACTGCTTAGTGAGAGAGATCTACTCGCTGCCAAGGCTGATCGTGCTGATGTCCTAGAGGCTGAGTGCGCCAAGGTATCCGAGGAGAGAGACAGCCTGTCTCTGGAGAGAGATACCTTGCTCGGTCAGATCACCTCCCTGGAGGCCGAGGGGGAGAGACTCACGGCAGAGTGTGAGACACTGCGTGAAGCGGCCGCTGAGAGTGATACTGTGGCAGAGGGGGCAGAGGACAGTACCATCCCATCCCTCACGGCCACCGATGCCACTGCTCTCGAGGACATGACTCTGATGAGGGACACTGCCCTTGGAGAGAGGGATACTGCT
The DNA here is from genome assembly GCA_003568945.1 of Kipferlia bialata. Lineage (NCBI taxonomy): Eukaryota > Fornicata > Kipferlia > Kipferlia bialata. The sequence continues at coordinate 24,629 of BDIP01000057.1, forward strand.
CTTGAAGAGAGAGATGCTGCTGTTGGAGAGAGAGATTCTGCTCTTGAGGAGGTGGACCGACTCAGCCAGGTGGTGACTGACACCCAGATACAGCTGGACGAGGCATCCGCCAGGGTGTCTACCCTGGAGGGGACCGTTGCCACTCTGGTTGCAGAAGCCGATGGTCGCAGGGGGGAGCTGGCTGGGTTGGAGGCTCACGTCACAATGGACCAGGAGGCAATGCACGCAGCAGAAGAGAGAGAGAGGGTACTCACTCAGGAGAGAGATGCAGCACGTACAGACCTCTCTCAGGCGATGGAGAGAGAGGGAAGGCTGCAGGCTACCGTCGCTGAGAAGGAGGCGAGGATAGCTGAGCTTGCCACCTCCCTCCGTATTGTACAGGAGGACAACGACACCATCAACCCTGAGTATGCCATGCTGAGGGAGAGGTACTACGAACAGGCTGATACCCTGGCACAGACTCAGCGGGAGGCAGCGACAGCTCTTGGGGAGGCCACTGCCAAGAGTGCCTCTCTCACTGAGGAGAGAGATGCCCTGCTCGCGGGTGTCTCTGAGGCCCAGACTGCACTGGCTGCAGAGAGAGAGCAGCTGGGTAGGGCCCAGGAGAGAGTGGCCTCTCTGCAGGCTAAGGTGGAGCAGGGAGAGGAGGCCCTGTCTACTGCTGAGGCCGAGGTCAGGGTGCTGAGGGAGAGGGAGAGAGAGCTGCAGGAGGAGAGAGACGCCCTGCAGGTCTCCCTGACCCAGACCCAGGCCAGACTCTCTGAGGTTGAGGAGGCTCAGACACTCACCTTAGAGGAACTAACACCCTCCCCCTCACCCTTCCAAGTGACAGAGACTGTGCGTGCCACTGCTGAGCTGTGTGGTGCCCTGGGTGTCGAGGCCCCAGCCGATGGGTCCCTGGAGGGTGTGGCCTCTGCCCTCATGGCATGCACCCACAAGGCATCGAGGGCGGCACCTGCCAGCCCAGACTCTGATGCACTGGCCAGGATCAGAGGTGCCCTCGCCATAGCTGGCATGGTGTCAGAGGGTGTAGGGGCAGAGCAGGCGGTGGAGCAGATGCTAGTTGAGAGAGACGCCCAGGCTCTGAGACTGCGTACCCTGGAGAGGGAGCTTGAGATGCAGCAGACATTCATAGCATCCATCGGTCCTGATCAAGAGGCAGCTAGGGAGAGAGACGAGGAGGCAGAGGAAGACGCCAGTGTGGTAGAGGAACTACGCGATAACCTGGACGCTGCACTGCAGAGAGAGGAGCGTGCAGAGGCTGAGCTTGAGGACGCCACCGAGGCTCTCTCTCGGCAGAAGGAGGAAGCGAGAGAGAGGGAGACTGCACTGAGTGAGGAGATTGCCGCTGCCAGGTCACAGATCGAGTCCCTTCAGACCCAGTTGGACACTGTTAGAGGGGATGCTGTGAGGGCCGCGCTGGAGTCTGGCAGTCAGTCCCCGTCCTCCTCCAGTGATGCGAGTGACCTGGCGGACAGGGCAGAGACTGCTGAGAGGCAGGTGGCCAGTCTGCTTGTGCAGCTCTCCTCTGCCAGGAACAGTCTGCAGGAGGCACAGGCTAGGAGCACCGGTCTGACCCAGGAGGTGGAGGCCCTGGAGTTGGTGGCGTCTAGGGTGAGACAGGAGGAGAGTCAGCTGGGGACTGCTCTCGGCCAGTCTGTGAGTGAGAGAGAGAGTCTCTCAAAAAGGACTGAGTCCCTGTCTATGGAGAGAGACGCCCTTATGGCAGAGAGAGACAGTCTGGCCCTTGAGCTAGTGTCAGCCAAGAGACAGACAGACACCCTGCAGAAGAAGCTGGAGTCTCTGTCCACTACCCATGCCACTCTACAGACTCAGCTGGCAGAGAGGGAGAGAGAGATGTCTGCTCAGCTGGCATATGCCGAGGCCGCTAGGGATAGGGTCACAGCTGAGAGGGACGCCCTCGATGCAGAGAAGGCAGGTGTCCTAGAGCCGGTGCAGGAGATGCAGAGTATGATACGCACCCTGACTGCTAGGGTGCAGGAGGCTGACACCCTGAGGTCAGAGAGTGAGGCCAAGGTGACCGAGGCTGAGGAGAGGGAGAGAGAGAGTGAGGCCAAGGTGGCTGAGCTGGATGCTGAGCGTATCACTCTCCTGGCAACGGTGGCTGATGTTGAGGAGAGAGAGAGAGAGACTGAGGCCAGAGTGGGCCAGGCTGTCTCTGCCCTAGCAGCTGCAGATGCCCGATCTGCCCACCTGACCCAGGACCTAGCCTCCTGCCGTGCCAGACTATCTGAGGCAGAGGCCAGGGTGGCTGAGGCAGTGTCTGAGCTAGGTATGGCCACAGAGAGAGAGGGGGCGATGGAGGCCATGATAGAGGAGGAGCAGGGCAACACGGCAGCCGCACTCAAGCGTGCACAGGCTGCAGAGGCCAAGGTTGGCGCTCTGGAGAGACAGGCCAAGCAGGGCGTGGCCACTGCTTCTGAGGTCGAGACTAGTCTGCGCTCTGAGCTATCCAGCATGCAAGGCGCTCTCGAGACAGAGAGAGTGGCCGCTGAGAAGAGTGCTGTTCAGGCTGCGAGGAATCTAGAGGAAGCAGAGAGACAGAGGGTGGCACTCGAGGAGCGGGTGTCTGGTCTGACTGCCAGGCTGGCCTTTGAGGCTGAGGAGGCAGCCCAGAGGGAGACTGTGAGTGCTGCCACTCTCCGTGCATGTCGCGAGGAGGTGGCGTCATGCAGGGCCACCCTATCCGAGGTGACTGACCAGCTGCACACTGCTAGGCAGGAACTCTCTGTTGCCAGAGAGTCTGAGGTGTCTCTGCAGCAGAGACTGACTGCCTCTGAGGAGAAGGTGACTGGTGCGGCGTCTGTGCTGTCTGAGAGTGGAGAGAGACTGGTGGCACTCGACACGCAGTGCCGCACACTGACAGGGAGACTGGCAGAGGTTGAGGGAGAGAGAGAGAGAGATGCTGCCAGGTCTAGGGAGACCATGAGTGCTCTCCGGAGTGATGTCACTTCTCTCAAGGCCACTCTCCACTCTGTGGAGCAGGCCAGAGACACAGCTGTGTCAGAGCTGGCCGAGGCCCAGGGCTACATCGACACGCTACGCGATAGGGCAGAAGGCGCAGAGACACGCTTTGGCCAGGTTCAGGGACAGCTCTTAGGAGAGGTGAAGAGAGCCTCAGATGCCCAGGTACACACTGGTAGAGTAATTGTGTATATTGTTTCAGTACTACCTTGCTTGACTGACTCCAGAACCAGGTCCTAGCTGCCAACAAGAGGTGTGCCGCCCTCGAGACCCAGCTGGAGAGTGCCCAGCAGGCCGTGGCTGCAGCAGGTGCCAGGCACTCTGAGGCTATGTCTGAGGCTATGGAGCAGGTACAGCAGGAGACCACATTCCAAGTGGGCCAGGCCCAGATGAGGGAGAAGGCGGCCGAGGGAAGGGCCAAGGAGGCCCAGGCCAGGCTGGGCGAGGCTGTCAGCAGGGTCTCGTCCCTGCAGGCCTCTCTAGCTGAGTCTGGGAGTGCCCTGGATGAGACCAAGGCTGAGTTGGGACGGGCTCAGGCACAGAGACTGGGAATGCAGGAGGAGCAGACACAGTCAGTCAGAGAGGCAGAGAGAGAGAGGGACACGGCCAGGAGAGAGAGAGACGAGGCGCAGCAGGAGATGGCACGCACTGAGGCTGATCTCACTGCCAAGCTCCAGGCCATGTCTATGCGGATCGAGGCAGCAGAGACACTCCGGGACACATCATCTGTAGGTGCAGGCAGGGGCCTCACCATGGGTAACCTTATGGACGGGTCCTCTAGGGTATCTGACGCAACACTATCTACTGATGAGGTGAGCGAGGTGCTGCGGCTGACGGGAGAGCTCTGCCAGTCGATGGGCGTGGACGTGCCTCCCTCCAGCTCAGTCGAGACTGGACAGTCGACAGTGGCACAGGGAGACACACAGGGACAAGCAGAGAGAGAGAGACGCCACCTGCAAGAGGTAGCCGAGGCTCTGGTTGCATGCCGGCGCCGGTCTGACTCCCTCTCCCTCTCTCGGCAGAATGGGATCCCCTTCATCACCAAGGGACCCCTGTCTCCCCTCCCGGGCGGTTCCTCGTCTCCCCCCAAGCCCCTCTCCCCCCACCAGGCCGAGGCCCTTGCCAGGATATGCGGTGCCCTACACGCTGCTGGGCTGGACAAGGGGATGGATGCTACAGACACCGGGGTCAGCTCACTTACGGTGGCAGACAGGGTGACTGACGTGCTGACTGACAGATACCACCTGGGGCTGAGGCTGGAGGCAGAGAGGGCGGCACAGGACGCCAGGCCCCACACCCCTGTGTCATCTGGGAGGGTACATGTCTCACCGTCTCTCTCGCCCAAGGAAGACGGAGAGAGAGGGAGGGAGAGAGAGAGAGAGACTGCTGGTGAGCACTCTGGATCGTGGCACACACCCCACTCTGGTCGCTATGGTAGAGAGGGGTCCCCAGCCGGACCCAGTCCCGCTGAGGGCCCTAGAATGAGTGACCGCTACGGTTCCTCTGGGGCTGTGCGTCCCTCCCAGCTTGGCAGTGGTCTAGAGTCCCTCGGTACCCTTCCTAGCTGGGTGAGGCACATGGTTGTTAGGGTGGACGCCCTTGTGAAGGAGGAGGGGCCTGGTCTGGAGGTAGTAGTGCTGTCCAAGAAGCAGTACCGGAGCCTCAAGGACTCTGCTATTACTCAGCTCTATGACCAGGCCAGAGAGTTCCACGGGATGGTCACGAGTCCAGACGTAGTCGTTCCCAGTGCTAGGGCCAGCAGGGTCTCCCAGTCATCGGGTAGACTGTACGCTGGGTCTAGGAGGCACCTGGGTGACACCCCCTCCTCTGCATCCCTTGGGGCTAGGGCTAGGTCTAGGGGTAGGGCAGGGGACACCAGGCGGCCGTCAGGTGTATCTCCCTCTCCCACTTAACCCTTCTGTGGCAGAGTAACTCTTTCTACGATGGCCAGTTTTGGCCCAAGTGCTTTCCAACGTGTGTATGTAACCTTGTATAGTTGTGTGTTCTTTGTGTGTACTGTTATGTTCGTTGCCGAATAGATCAGGCAATGGTGACTCCAGTGATACCGAATCTATTATTATTATGGGCCTATGACAAAGACATGATGGCTTCCAATCACACACATCTCCTCTCAGCGTCTACCCCTTCCAATTATCACTGTGAAGTATGTACACCAAACACTTAGACTTCAGTGCCTCCGTCCCTTGTTCTTCTTCTTCTGGCCTCCCTTCTTGGACTTGCTACTGGAGATGAGACAATAATACTACTAACATGATACTATCATTTTACATGGCAAAATGTATCCTACTATATCACGCACCGAGCCTTCTTCGCTGCCTTCTTCTGCTGTGCCTCTTCAGCCTGTCTCTGCACGTCCTCCTCGTGCTGCCTCAGGGCAACGGCAAAGGGCATGTCTGAGGTCAGGGGAAATGTACTTGTGAAGGTCAAAAGTAATGCAGATGTGATTAACAATACGATAGTCGCTATCGAGAAAGGTACGAGTGACCCACCTGGATCTCTGTCGACATAGGGGAACTCGAGGGGCTGGGATGAGAGCAAGCATAGACCTGAAACGCAACTACTATGACATTCATGTTATGACACTGAATCTCCCATCCAGTAGACTAAGGGTGTCAGACACTCAATACCTTGTAGTACTCGCAGGTACTTCCCTTCTCTCCCCTTGCAAGGGCAGGGCGCTGGTGTGAGAAAACAACACTCTATAGATAGCAGAGAAGTATGGTACGTCTGTGAAGACTTGACCGCACCTCAGCCCACGCCTTGGCCTGCTCTAATCCCATGTGGTCACCCTCAGACAGCATCTGAAATGAGGAGAGATCCAAAGAGAATGATTAGAAAAACACAACACACGCGACCATTCATTTGTTCGCCGCGTGCATACCTTGCACTTCAGGGCCTCCAGGGCGTGATATCCAGCAGCGTCGGACCTAGGCTCGTCCTCCAGTGCAGTGAACAATGCCATGGTGTGGCTGGGAATTAGGATGTGTCAACGCTTCACAACATACTCACACCACATGTTTCATCATAATACAGGATCGGGTAACGTACATGTCCGCGACCAGGAAAGGGCTCTGGATGTCCTCCTCAATGAGGGAGATCAACTGGTATGAGCACACTATGTATATATATGATGTTGCATCCAACATACACTCGTTCCTTAGTCTCAGTGTCAATATGACAGCAACCTACCTCCTTTAGCTTTGGCAGCTGTCCCGGCTGGTAGTAATTCTTGGACTGTGGTAAGACACAAAACATCAAGAGAGAAGAGCAGATTACTACTGCTATTCGAACCTCATCATAGAGAGCCTGCATCTTCTTCCTTCTCCTGCGGCTGCGTGCCAGGGCCGGCCCTGTTAGAGAACACAGCTCACAGTCGCAGCTGCTGAGGGGAAGAGTGGGGTGGAGAATCGGAGATTACATTCAGTAAATGCATGTCTCTGGCCGTCCAACACAGAAATACAATTCCAAATAGGAATTTCCAATAGTGTACCTAACTCTACGCTGTTCCAGCAATGTATCGAGCTCCTCCTTGCCCATGCTGATGTGAGAAAGAAGTAATATATAATACATATATGCTAATGAGTATTAAATATATATTACCGTGAGCAACGTATAGAGTCTGAAAGCTATACGTAGTAGTGTGGTATATATATATCCGGGTATCACCACGTACGTGAAGTTGTGGTCGTCGATGACGTATGCCACAGTCATCTCCTCCCCCTCCTCAATGTCACGCATGGCACGGTACCGCATGTGGTTCTGGAGTAAACAACTCCAACGACGCGCAACCACCATAACATGTAAGGCCGATGATAATATGAGAGAGTCATACAATGCATATATACGACAGAATACCTTCTTGGAGAGAGTGTCGAGACCCAACACATTTGGCACGCAGTTGTGACGGAACCTGAGTCAACAAGGTACACTGAAGTAGAATTAGAAGTATCTAAACTAGATTACCACTATCTAGTGTCCACACCTGCAACCAAAGAGGTAGACATGCATTCTGTCATCTGCTCCAGTTGTACTATTGCACATGAATATGCTGCTAGCCCTTGCAGCAGAGCCAACGTCACTGAAGATGAGAGCGCAAGGCGGAGAAACTAAATACGCATTGTTGGTGTACAGACATCTAATCACAGTAATACCAGTATGCGCACCTGTCTGATGTCTCTCTCAGCTGCCAAAAGGCTGCTCTCTGAGCCGGAGATATTCTCTGCAGCTTATCCAAAAGAAGACTGCCAATACTGAGGTAAGAAGAGAACGATACAGACACAAGACTGCCTCCGACTCGGTCACGGGTAGTTGACTAATATTTCAAGTACTTGTGCTATTCATCATGATTACTACTTACTCTCTGACATATATGCATTTCATAAACGGGCAATAGGTGTGTGAGAGTTAGCAGTACCTAGCCCCACTGCCTCCGATGAGGTTTGCGTCAAGTTGGGTCAGGGATAGTAGTGGAGCCTCGTCCAGGATCAGCTCTCCCTGAGGGTCAGATCACACATAGACAACCACACTCAATCTAGATATGCTTACCCTGATGATGTGTCTTGTGGCCACCACTCCCATGCCCTTTCCCTCTATGGGCACCACTGACATGGGGGAGTAGCAAGGTGGGACAACACGACCGGCAGCAGAAAGGTCTGGTGACTCCCTAGACGTCAGTGACCTGACAAACCACCATATACACTATACACACTATATATAGCTATGCCCTACGGACTGATAACAAACTCATACACCATATGTAGATATGTGGGTGAACGTACGCTGGAAGGGAACCCACGCCAAGAGCCATGGCACCAGGGTGGGAGGATGGGCACTATGGATCAGTACCAGAGGTATCAATGTGTATGGAGAGCATACTGCAGCGCCACCAATACATCATGTTAACAACAACCACTGACTGGCCTTCACTATAGTTCACTATACTCCCACTGCCCACCTTTGCATACTGTCTGAACCTCTCGAGGCCCTTGTGACCACCCTCTGTGACAAGCTGGGGTGGATGAAAGGGGAGCGTGCAAGTAGACGACTAACTGGATATATACATATTTACACACTAGACATGGGTATACATGCTAGCTCTCACCCTGACTCTCACTGTCTCGTCAGCGTACTTCTGAGCTAGCTCTGGCTTCTTACAGAGCAGAGCAAGAACCATAGCCCTCTCTGACCTGGAGTAAGGCACTGTTAACAGCATATGCACTGCACCTCTGACTGTGGTAGAACAGTGTATTCAGACGACGAATATTGTGGTCCACTCACATAAGAGGTATGGTAGGCTCACAGAAGAGCTCAGTTCTGGCTATATCTAATGCCTGGGATGAGACCACACGAGAGTGAGTGGGGGAGGGGGGGGGGGGTACTATAACAATTTTCAACCATTGGTGTATGACGTACATCAGATCAGTACTAAGACAATCCCTGACACACAACAGACAAGGCATGGCATCCATACGACACCCACCTCCTCTACCTCTGTCAAGAGGTCCTCTGGTGTACTGTGTTCCAGACACATAGCAAGGTTCTGTGCCACCTACGGGTAAGACACAAGTGGAGTATAGTATATATCGATAGTCCGGATTGCTCGTCGTGAATAAATGGCTTGTGAGTAGGTGTTTTCAAAGTGAACAATATATGTATACCTTGACCCTGAGGACTGCTGCTCTCTCTCTCCTTCTCTCACTCTCCCTCATGGCCTCTCCTGTGAGAGAGCAAGTGCTACACTTGCAAGTGAAGTCATACATACGTTCCAGGTATTCGTGTCTCTCCTGCCTACACAGCCTGAGCGTTAGTAGGGTGCAAAAACCTCAGACTTAGACTGCTGCTAGTAACAGTGAAAAGAAATGAACACCCACAGCTCATATGCGTATTCTGTACACATACCAGGGGTCGGTATAGCAGAGAGTGAGTTCCTGCCCTTCACGAACGTCGCATGCTGTGCGGATCATGGCTCTTCCCTGGTGTAAAAATGTATCATTGAAGAGACGGAGGGGGAACTAAGTCCCTTAGTGACAAATGGGTCTTCTATCTAGCAAATATTTATATATATATATATATATATATATATATATATATATATACTATAAACATATGTGACACTACCTGTGTATCCTCTCTGTGTGTCATGGTCAGGTTGGGGGCACAGGAGTGGTTGATCCTAGCTGTCAGAGTGCATCGGCAACGTCTATCATACTATCCGACATATGCAGCGACAGAATGTGATAATATGCAGGGGGGGGGAGGGGAGCTCTTGACAAAGATGCCAATGTTTTGATTTACACAGATGACGAGATCCATATGAACACACCGTACCTTGCGGCCGTAGGAAAGAGAGCGTTCCCCAGAGGACACCTATATGCGTTAGTAATGAAGACGCCCTCGGGGGTCTTGGCCCCACCATGGGTGCTGGGGTGGGTATGGTCAAGGAAGATAGTAGAAACTAATACCATGTTGCTCACACAGTGTACTTGCAAACAAGATAGGGTACCTGTTGACATCAAACAGCTCCATCATCTGTCTCTGCTTCTTGGGATGGAGCTTCGCAAACTCTTCCTGAACAAGGAGATCGTTGCTGGTGGGTGAGATGCAGAGAGATTCCAGAGAGTATAGCTATGCTGCATAATACATATAATGTACACAATATAGACGTCCCCCTCCACAGCATCACAAACAATACCCACCTCTTTCCAGGAATGAAGAGGACTGGTAACTCACTCACCACTAGAGAGCCCTGAGATGAGCGATGCACTAACTACATACATGCTACGATATGCTATGAGATGAAATGGAGTTGTTAACAGTGTATGGACCGCTCATTCACCGTTAGTACCTGCTTCAGGTCTCTTGCGGCCACCAGCCCCATGCCCTTGCCCTTTATCTTTGTCAATCGGTATGCAGCGGCCTTCATCATTGTCGAGTGCGTCAGAACGAAGTGGAAACACCAGACCACATGTTTTTTGTGTCTTCAGAGAAAAGGGTGTAGTCACTCCTTTTTTGCGAAATAAGGGTACACAGTAAACCGTCATGCCTCATGACCAAACAGAGTCTATAGGGTGGCTGGCTGTCGATAGGACTCGGAGATGCCTCCAAATTCAAAGGACCCATTGCATCAGATGGGTATCGAAGACCAGAAGTGTTGTGAGATCATAGACCGTGATATCCGGCACCTTACAAGCTATTTGTACGTGATTATATATATCTGTCCTTGCACGTGAGGTCTCTCCTCACAGTGTGGGATACTAGAGGCTATTCTTGTTCTTTCTCTTGGTGTTAAACGTGTCAGTTCCCCTTGCGACAGTGCATCACTTCTTCTCTCATTTGTCATCAAATACTTCTACTGTTTGGCCACCCCCTATACTAGTGATACTCACTCCAGGTATCCAATTACGGCTGTAGCGAAGTTCGAAAACATGTGGGACACAGTGGTTGACGTTAGACTGATTCTCTGTGGAAGGTATTCAGTCCAAGTATCTGTATATAGCTGACAGTTAAGTGTCATCCATCATGAAAGTGCCTGAGTAGTAGTAACAAGACCTTGAATGCATCAGTAGGTGTACTGGGACTAATTTGATTGAATTGCACTGACTCTAAGGACTAAGACGAAGTTTGGTCCCCGGTTCTTTGATGATGGGTTCCCACATTGCAGGGTATGGTTGGATACTATATACTGTATTGACACTTGAGCACTCGCCATTGGTTGGCTGATCTCTTACTATTGTAGACAGTTCGTACCCCCCCCCCCTCTCTCTCTCTCTCCTGTGTACCCCTCTTCTCTCTATCTTACCCCCAGGCTAAAGACATTCCTGACACTGCGGCTCTAGAGAAATGGCTGCAGCGGCAGGCTGACGATGAGTTATCTGCGATGTACATGGATTACAAGGTACAATGTCCCCCCCCCCCCCCCCCCCCCCCCCCCCCTCCCCTCTTTCTT
>BDIP01000058.1:0-10818 GCA_003568945.1 Kipferlia bialata
TCTCTCTCTCTCTCTCTCTCTCTCTCTCTCTATATATATATATATATATATACATTATTTATTCCTGACCTAAGGCCTCAAGGGCGATGTGGATGAGGTCGCTGACCCCTCAGCGGATGATGAGTGGAGTGACTCAGTCAGTGCTGTGTTTGGGGATGATCCAGAGATTGAGGGTCCAGAGGGAGAGAGAGAGAGGGAGGGAGAGGAGGAGGAGGATGCTGCAGATGCTGAGGAGAGGCTCTTTGTGGAGAGCTCAACCTCTGTCGCTGCACCTGCCACTCTAGACGGTCTAGACGGTCTAGATGGGGGTATTTCTACCCCCCTCCCTGGCATGCATGATGTCCCTGTCCACTCTGAGGTTGGACATGCATTGGGGGTCTCATTCTTCAACAGGTATGTCCTCTTGCCAATCCATATCCGTCTCTCTCTCTCTCCTTATCAGTTATACATGCATTGGGGGTCGCATTCTTCAACAGGTCCTGCTACTTCCCCCCCGCTCTCTCTCTACATGAGTACCTTGCACCAGCTTCCAGTGACCAGTTCTTATGAATATATATATAAGTCATGGATCCCTCACCCCCAGGGCCCAGCGTGTTCTGAGACTAGTCGGTGCCTACAGCCCCTTCTTCCCCTTGGATGTATTTGGGGCAGCATTTGACGCATCTGTCGTCATGGTGAATAGGTATTTATGTATAGTGCAGTATATACTCTGTATGCATGTGCCCTCACTCTCCTCTGACGCCAGGATCCTCCCCTCCCTCCTCTCCGCTGTCCCTCCCCTCCCTGTCCAGAACGAGTTGTTGCACTACCTGTCCAAGGTGTGCCCCTCTCTCTTCGACTCCTGCCTCTCCCCCTTGGTGGAGAGTGAGCAGGACGGGGACACCCCCTTCTGGATGGGTGCCATACCCCCAGAGTGGCCAAGGGGACCATTCACTAGAGGGTTCGGTCTGCCTATGGTAGAGGAGACACGGGAAGAAGAGGCAGAGTACATTACACCAGAGGTCCTGCTCATTGCCACGAGGTACATGCCTTCCATACAATATATCAAGAGCAGTATATATATATATATATCTCACCCTACTAGGTATGTCCTGCTTGGTGCGGCCTCCCTCTCTGCTGTCGGCATAGCATCCTCTGCACCCCTCTCCCCCCCTTGCCAGTTCCCCTCCTACCTGTGCCCCAGCCCCCCTACGGCACTGCCTAGAGACATACTGGGGGCAGGGCATGATGCATTCGCCCAGTGCATCAAGGATAAGCAGGTATGCATCTCAGCCTCTCACTCACAACTCTTTCACGCCACCCCCCATCACCCTACACTCTGTGTGTGTGTGTGTGTATGTGTATATACTTACCACCCAGACTGCCATGGACCTCTTTGCCGATGGGTGCATGTCCGCAGAGTACGGCCTGGCACTCTCAATGTGAGTAAGTCTCTCTCTCTCTCTCTCTTTATTAGTATGTCTCTTTCTTTCTTCTTCTATCTTTCTCTATTCTTCCTCTCTTACCTCTAGGGAGGCCAGGAAGTGGATAGTGCACGCATGTACCATAGAGGCTGGCCGGAAGCTGTGACCTATCCACGGTGCCATATTCACTAGGGTCAACTAATGACCTATAATGTACGTATCTGTCTGTTTCATGAGGCATGATACTGTGGCTTATCCACTGTATTCCTTTAGCACGCTTGCATTTGTACAATAGACGTTGTTGTTTCATGGAAGTATCATATGGTCTGTATTGAAACACACTAAGACTGTGTATTCATGTAATAGTATCCACAATCCAGTTCATCTATTAAACATATATATTAAGCGGAGATACCCTGTTACACCACAGAAGTCTCAAACACACTGAAACACCCCATACACCTCTCTCTCTCTCTCTCTCTCTCTCTCTCTCTGCCTCTACTGAGAGAGTACCCCCTGCTGGGTCAAGACCTGGGGTGCCACAACAACTCCCTCAGCACCTACTGTCTCGCCCTCTCCCTCTGCAGTCTCTCTCTCTCCCTCACCCTGGGGGTCACCGTTGACGTCATCAGAGTACACCTCGGGGGTGTCAGCCACCATGGCGGAGATCTGGAAGTGAGATACATCGACATGTATAAGAATTACCGAATGTATTTATATAGATATAGTGCATAGATTAATCCCACCTGAGTGGCGTTGACTGCCTCCAGCTTGAGCATCCGACGCAAGTATATACACACGCATATAAATATAGATACATATACATACAGTATCTAGGTACCATTCCCACCTGTGTGGCGTTGACTGCCTCCTGCTTGAGCATCCGACGCAAGTATATACACAAACACATATATATTACATATGGTATTATTCCTTACCTGTGTGGCGTTGACTGCCTCCTGCTTGAGCATCTGGACACTGGCCGAGGTGTGTCTGTGGGCATCCACAGCCTGTCTGGCCTCAGAGGCAAGGGTGGCTGGGGTGAGAGATATGGTAGGTGAATACGAACAGAAGGAGACTGACTAGGATATTCTGATACTATAGACGAGTGAGAATCAGAGGCAAGGGTGGCTGGGGTGAGAGAGAGAAGAGTAAGAGATAGTAGGTGAAGGAACAGAAGGAACAGAAGGAGAGTGACTGGGTCAGACTCAACTAGATAGAGAGAGTGACAAAAGGAGAGGGGGGGGGGGGGGGGGGGCCCCCCCCCCGGGGGGGGGGGGGGGGGGGGGGGCGGGGGGGGGGGGGGGGGGGGGGGGGGGGTTGCGAGTGTAAAACACTCAATTACTGCTGTCTCAACTTCAGAAGTCAATATTTGAGCACCATGAGAGTATTCATACATGTATATATCCGTATCCGTGCATGCCCTACCCTAGAGAGTGCCACCACTTCCTGCCTGTCAAGGGGGGCGACAGTGAGGACAGGGGTCTCTGGGGTGAGTGGCAAGAAGAGAGTATACAGACGTGACTCACGAGTTATAGACACATGCATTCAGAGACTAGTGAGTGTAATACCCATATCCCATACCTTCTGGCAGCAGAGCAGTCACTGAACCACGGAGAACAGGGGGGATGCCTGGTGGTTAGAGAGAAGAGAAGGACCAACAGAGAGACAATGAACATATGGCACCCTCCTCCGAACACTGAGGACGTGAATGCACACACATAACCTAAGCCCCAATAGACACCCACCTGCCAGCAGTGATGTTGCAGCGTATGGCTTCGGCTGTGCTATGGTGACCCTGTTCACAAAGGAGAGTCGGGCGGCAGCCAGTGTCTTGGCATACAGCCCCAGCTCACTGACCCACAGACCCTCGAAGGTGTCTACATAGCGCTCCACGGCACTGATGAGCCGGGGTGGGTCGTATCTAGTAGACCTAGACACAAAGGCATCCAGCACACCACTCAGAGGGAAGGCAACACCGCCTGGGCTCCCACTGGACATAGGTTGGCAGTCCTTGCCACTAGAGCTCAGGAACAAGGGGTCCCAGAGGCTGTCTCTGCGGCCTGGTCACTTGGTCGCAGGCTAGGGGAGACGGGTATGGGCCTCTTTAGAGAGAGTGAAGACAGAGCACAAACAGGATCTGAGATTCTTGAAAAAGAGAGAAGAGAATTCTCAGACTTTTGAGTCTGCTCTCTTCTTCAACCAAAATGCAGAGGTACGGTTGCTGAGACATATTTATGGACAGGATAGCTGCATACGGTTGCATAGTGGCTCTAGTAGTGAAACTATTCCTGTGTATTGTGTTCCCTTGTGCGTGGTTGTGCATCTCTTTGGTGTTTTTCCTCTTTTCCCGCTGATTTCAGGTGTACTAAGGTTATCCCACCTCACAAGAGGGCCGTGGACCCCACCAAGCCCAAGCCTAAGGCTCGTAAGTCCACCCGCGGAGGCCCCCCCTCTGCTGGTGCCTTTGCCAAGAGGAAGTCACCACCTAGTGATTTCCGTCGTTACTACGACAGGTTAGTTGAGTTATTTACGTTATGGACCCTGTATGATGAATAATGATATTGTGTCATTGGTGGAGGGTAGTGTTGAGGCTGTATTAGGTTCCAACACTCCTATAATTCCTGGTATACACGAAGTATTTGCAATGTACCCTCTGCAGTTTCATACGTATTCCCTTCCATGGTACGTGAACCCTCCCAGAGTGTGTGTCTCTCTCTATTTCTCATGATAAGGGAGACCTCCCCATTGCTGTGGAGCACACAACCCCTCTCTCTCCCCCCCACCTCTCTCTCTATATATATCTTACCCTAGAGGTGACCTCCCCATTGCCGTGGAGCACACTGCCGGTGGCAACAGGGTGCTGTGGAAGGTGGAGATTGAGAAGCTGGACTTCCACCACTACCTCCCAATCTTCTTCGACGGCCTCAGGTTTGTATGTGTGTGTTCGTATACAATATATATCTTACGTATCATGTCTATCCCCCCCCCCCCTTCTATATATACAGACATATACCTAGGATTCTCCTTCCCGTCATGTATTATCCCTCTCCCCTCTCGCTACCTACCGTCTCTCTACTTACCCTCTCTCTACCAATATGTGTCTCATACTAGGGAGCAGGGCCACCCCTATGCCTTCCTCTCACGTGCTCTCTCTCTCTCTCTCTCTCTCTCTCTCTCTCTCTCTCTCTTACCCCCTAGGGAGCAGGGCCACCCCTATGCCTTCCTGGCCAGGGAGGGTACCATCA
Organism: Kipferlia bialata; assembly: GCA_003568945.1. Lineage (NCBI taxonomy): Eukaryota > Fornicata > Kipferlia > Kipferlia bialata. The sequence goes on from BDIP01000058.1 coordinate 4,652, forward strand.
ACATGCTGGAGCACGGACAGTCCAAGATCCTGCCAGTCGTGCCACAGCTCATCATCCCCATCAAGGTATATATCAATTAGTATATATATATTTATATATATGTACATATATACAGTATAGTACATATATGCATTGATAGAGACACAGCTCATCATCTCCATCAAGGTATGTATAGTAGAAATATATGTATTTTTTTGTTATTGAGGATCTCATCTTAACTTATATATACACATTGGATTACATATATGTATTGGTAGAGATACAGCTCATCATCCCCATCAAGGTATAAACTACATACAGTGTATTAACACACACATGCATTGCTTAACTATGTAGTATTTAGTATATAGCAAATATATCTCCCTCACACCAGACCGCCCTGAACACCCGTGACCCCGAGATCATCTGCCGCGTGCTGCATGTCCTCCAGCTGCTGGTGGTCAGTGGGGAGCTGGTGGGAGAGGCACTCGTGCCATACTACAGACAGGTGGGTGTAAATAGATGTATATCTACTCTGTATCAGTGTAGATCCTGACCCCCCAGATCCTGCCTGTGCTCAACATCTTCATCAACTGCAACAGGAACATTGGAGACAGCATCGACTTCAGGCAGAAGAAGAGAAACTGCCTAGGTATAAACATGTATTCATACACAGTCCTTTATACGTCGGGTATACCCTATACTATACACTAACATCCCAGGCGACCTCATCCACGAGACCCTCGAGCTGCTGGAGAGGCATGGTGGCCCCGACGCCTTCATCAACCTCAAGTACCTGATCCCATCCTGGACCAGTGCAGTGCTATAAGCACTGTGTGTATTGTAGGGAGAGCATAGATAGACTGACGGTGTACAATAGATAGACATTCAAGTAATGGCGTAGAGGGTGAGATCGATTGAGTACCTGATCCCATCCTGGACCAGTGCAGTGCTGTAGAGGCCATATATACTAGTCCCCTAGTGGTATAGGGCGGTGTAACAGCAATAGATAGACATTCAAGAAATAGCCATGGAGGTGTGAGTTCGCTTGCAGACCACAATAGATTGACATTTGATTGTAACTGCTTTCAAAGGGACTCTCATTTAGAAACCAACAGAAGATATTTGAGGTATTTAGTTGGTCCTATCGCCGCCCCTGTGACCTCTTGACCGAGGGCGACCCTCTCTCCCTGTCTCTCTCCCTCTCCCTGAGTCTCTTTGCAGCCTGGGTCGGTCTGGCCAACTCTTCAAAGGGGTCGGGGGAGGCATCCCCTACCTGGTGTTAATACATATATCTTTAAGTATCAGTATATATACTGATACTGATAGAGTATATACTGATACTAAGGTACTCTTCAAAGGGGTCGGGGGAGGCATCCCCAACCTGGTATAAGTATAGATAAAAGTATTAGTGAATAAACTGTACTGAGACATCCTCTGCCTGCGTATATCAGTATCAATATGATAAGTTGAATTAGTATGAATCCACTGACGTAATGGCTTTGATATGTGTATGCGATGCACCCTGTACCTGTGTGGCCGTGGGTCCAGGGCGTGCAGTCTTGGTGACTGTGTGGGGGGTGGGCTGGGACTTGGCCTGCTTGGCCTTCTGGGGGGTCAGGGATAGAGGCATATAAATATATATATATATATATACATAGAGAGAGAGAGAGAGAGAGAGAGGAAGGGGACTTGGCCTGCTTGGCCTTCTGGGGGTCAGTTGGGATTGGGAAATAGATGTATATATGTGTACAGAGAAAGAGAGGATGATATATAACTCTATAGAAATAGAGAGAGGAAGAGTACTTGACCTGCTTGGCCTGCTGTTCGGGTGGTTAGGGGGAAAATTCATAAACTCATGCAATACCATAAAGGAATAGATCCATAATGCTGATCACAACAATCCCTACCTTGTCCTCCCTGGCCTTTGCACTCTCGTGTGTGGTGTGGAGCTTGGTCACATCGGTGTAGGAGTCACTGGGGGTCAGGAGGAGGATTGCCCTGCACTGTGCATTGCTGTCACTCATTAGTACACCACTTATATATGCACTACCATATTATATTCTATATCTACATACCGCATTGCCCTGCACTGTGCATTGCACTCGGGTGTGGCCTCGGCACTGCCCTGGGGTGAGACAGGAGGAGGTCACATATCCAATATACAGCTACATACATATATATATACCTTGCACCGGGACTCCGCCAGACTCCCTATGAGAGTGTACATACCAACATATCCCATACGCACACACATATATGTGTATATGTATATATATACTATATATGATACAACATATTCTGTACATACCTAGCACGGGCACTCTGCCACGACTGTCTAGAGGAGTGTACACACCCATACATGTATATATGTATATATGTATATATACACAATACGTATAAGGGTATTACTATACCTTGCACGGGCACTCTGCCAGACTCCCTATCAATGTGGCCTCTGGCAGGTGTACCTGACCCCTGGAAGAGGGGTCGCAGAAGATGGCATGGGACTCAACACCATCCTGGGGTGAGAGAGGGAGATATATATATATATATATATATAAATATGTAACGTACCCCGAGTGCCTGTTTGACCCTCCTGAGCAGTCTCAGCCTAACAAGCTCAGTCACTGCCTTAGCCCATCCGTCCACACGCCTGGCTGAAGTGTTAGACACCCATACACATGGATACATGATATATGAATATACACACACATATATATACTATTTACATACCTTCCTCCAGAATGTATGCCGCACTCCTGTCCTCTACCATGCCGGGAGGGACCACAAGCTGGGGTTAGACAGCAGTTGAATACAATATTCTAAAATAACTTCTGTTATAGTACCTTTGTTTTGTGTATTTCATAATTACACTATGTACAAACATACGAGTATACCTTCCCTTGCTGTGTGGCAACCATTGCCTCTGGTATGGAATACATATACATATATGACTACAATGTAATAATACTAATACTATCATACAATATGGTATACAAAACATACAATATCTAAGCCTACCTTCCCTAGCTGCGTGGCCAGCATTGCCTCTGGCATGGTGTGGCCATGCTTGGCCAGGAAGGACCTGGGGGTTAGTGTATATATATACATGGATATATATACATATTGTATAATTTAATATAAATATACAATAGAATACAATGAATGAATAGAAGGCTTGGCCAGGAAGGACCTGGGGGTGAATACATACATGGACCCATGCAAATACATATGGATCTTTGGACTGAAACTTCAGGAAGCAGTATGTGCAGTCTACCCCGAAGAGTCTCTCCCACACTTTCTCTCCCCCCATACCCATTGATATAGTATGTGTTACTGATACCTTATGAAGTAGTATGTGCCGTCTGCCTCTGCACTGTTGGCAAAGGGAGAGAGTATATATATATATATATATGTATACATATATATATATACATATATATATTCATACCTAATGAAGTAGTATGTCCCATCTGCCTCTGCACTGTTGGCAAAGGGAGAGAGAGAGGGGATGTCAAGCTGACAGGGGGACAGGTCGCTGGGGTGAGAGGTATGCACATACATATCACACTCACACCTATATATACATATACCCACCTGATGTTCATGCCATACTGGTCTGTCAGGCCAAAGTGCTGCACACTGCCACTGAACCTGGGGGGTGAGGAGGTAAACACACATACATATATACCTGGGGGGTTGAGGATATGACTGATTGCAAACATGGTTATACATGTATTGACACGAATTGCATGTATATGTGTGACCATACCTGGACCTAGCCACCTGCTCTCTCATGTACTCCTGGGCCTGGCTGTACCTAGGGGGTCAGAGGGAGCGAGAGAGATAAGGAGGTAAGATACAGCGCCACCTAACAACACTACACACATACAACATTCATATACAACTATGTTTCATATATCACATACATATAGTATATCATATAATACCTCTTATCCACCGATGTGTGCCCCACCCCGTCTGCCCCCACCCTCTTGTGGGTGAGGTAGTAGGACAGACCGGCAGAGGTCTGGGTGCTGCCTAGGGTTAAGAATAGGAGAGCCCTGTATACTAGAAGTGTAGACTCATTTACTATAGTGAACAATAGAGTCTTATACTACAGGAGTATCAGTATTTGTAGGACAGACCGGTAGAGGTCTGGGTGCTACCAACGAGGTTGAGACTAGGAGACTCACTTCAGTGTTGAAATATAGGACCTGTATCATCCAATAGATGGATATAGTGGTGATATACCTACGTCCAGATGCAAGTTCTCCAGAGACTTGGTCCGATGGAGGTGGGAGATGAGCCTGGGGTCAGGGATAGACACGGTATTCTATCCTCATCATAATGCATATATCGCCTTTCAACACCGTTTACCGTGACTATGCACTATACGCTCTATACCAGAGTGGGCATACCTCTCTACCAGCTTTCCATCACACACCATTATACAATATATACAATACTGAATCTGAATTACACACTGTACCTCTTGACCAGCTTCCCATCATTCCTGTCCAGTCCCAGACAGTACTTGGACAGAAACTCAGCAGACACACCGACTGGGGGTCAGAGAGGAATAATGGATATAACACACCCACACATATACATACTCTTGGGGCAAGGGAGGAAGGGTATGTGTGTGAGGGAGTGAGAGAGAGCACCTAACGAAATCTACCAGTCTTGACCAGTTGATATGAATACATATACATACTCATATATATGAAAACTATAGCACCTGGCCTAGACCCGTTGACAATGAGGTACCGCATCAACTTCAGGGCCCTTCTGAGAGGTGAGACAGTTGTGATGTTCTCAAATAATAGAAATGTGTACTCGCACATAAATGTATATGTAAAGAGTGCATGCATACCCACCTATTGTCTCTGTTCTCCTGCTTCTCCTCCCTGGCCTCCCTGGCCTCTCTCTCTCTCCTCTCTGCCTCTGTCTCCACATGGGGGAGGGCCTCTGCACCTTCCTCCTCTGCAGGTGCCTCAGGGGCAGGCTGGGGCTTGGGGGCAGGCCTAGGATTAGAGAGAGAGAGAGAGAGAGAGAGAAAGAGAGGAAGATAGAGAGTGAGACAGACAAAGAGACCAATACAAAGAGGCAGCGCCTGATTTAGGACCTATGGGTGCATGTAAGAGAGAGAGAGAGAGAAAGGGGAAAAGAGAGTGACCTAGCACGAGGCTTCTTTGGGGCCCGCCTCGGGGGTGAGGGGGGCTGGAAGGACTCACTCTCTGGGGGTGAGTGCACAAGGAGTCATTCTATGCTACAGTATAAAGTCCTCTCAAGCCCCTCAGACGTATATACACAAACCCTCTCTCTGGCACCCATACGATAGCGTGGCACCTAATGTATATATGTAGTATAGTCAGGTAAACTCACCTCCCTCGGCTGATTCGTACTCCGACTCAGATTCCTCCCTCCGCCTTCTAGCCATCTCCTGAATACACTCAAGAGTACTCTCTCACTCTACTACAGATCACAAGGTCTACTCTGCTGCTCCAGCTACTCAAAAGACCACCTCACTACCGTGACCCTTTTATCGAATAGTCCTCAAAAATTCAAAAAACATGTCTGAACCCTTTAGTGTCTAGCTTTCAATGTGTCAAATCTTCCCCTTCAGAGTGACTGTGGTACACTTGGGTGTGTAGACAGTCAGTGACTGGCTGATCACTTTAGAGTGTAGTAGGTAGAGAAGAGAGAAGAAACAGAGGCGAGTTTGGACGGCTGGTGTCTGCCCGGGCGGAAGTGGGTTAGAGCCGCGAAGATAGCATGGGTGAGACCTTCCTAGACACCGTCTACCTCAGTGCCTTTGGGGTTGATGTGACTCTGTGGGCGATATTGCTGGGTGCACCGATGGTGCTGGTGCTCTGCTGGGGTGTGGCCAGCATATGGAGTGTGTGGGGGGCAAGGTAGGTGTATCAGTATGGGTAATTGTATACACGGTGGACTTGGGTGGTCCTGCTTTGATGTGGGATGTATAGGGGCACTATGTGTGAATATTGGTAGATATAGTACGCAGTAGATATTATGAGAGGTGATATTCTGCTATATAGCTCACTTCCATACATTGGATAGACGTCAGTGAAGTTTGTCCGTTGGGTCTATTAATACATATAGGGACAGGACAGTATCCCCCCCCCCCCCCCCCCCCCCCCCCCCCCCCCCCCCCTCCCCCC
>BDIP01000058.1:13353-35528 GCA_003568945.1 Kipferlia bialata
GGGGGGGGGGGGGGGGGGGGGGGGGGGGGGGGGGGGGGGGGGGGGATACATAAGTGTAGAGAACAGGGGTATCATTGTGCGTGCACCCACCTGGTTCTGGAGCTTGGAGGCCTTGGACAGCACCTCATCCAGCTCTCCCTGGAGAGAGGTGGCACGCTCCCTGAGATCAGATAGAGGTGTATATATAGAGATATGATATGGCTATGTATAGGCATCATGACGAGTCGTATGGCACTACCTCATGAGCTGCTTGTCGTGCTGGGTGTTGGTCAGGCTGTCCTGGAGCACACGCTTGTCACGGGTGGTCTCCTCGACCTGCAGCTGCAGGGCACGCCTGTCAGACTCGGTACGGGCAAGGGCCTCGTTGAGCTCACCAACTGAGAGTGAGACATGAAAGAGGCATGTGCAGAGGATAACGATACTACTACCATTCGTAGACCCCTACCTGAGCCGTTGAGGTTGTCGATCTCTCCCCTGAGCTGGGAGACCACAGCATCGTGGCCCCTCCTGAGGCTGTCCTTCTCACCCTCGTACCTGACGGGTCAGTATCAGCCATACAGACACACCATATGTACTCCATACAATATTAATATACACGTAGTGTACACATACAACATGCACCCACCTCTCCCTGAGTGCAGCGGTGTCAGCGGCAGCCTGCCTGGCCTGGGGTGAGGCGGAGATATAAAACGAATACATCATCCATATGGTTATATCTGACAAGCAGTATATGTCACAACCACTCACGTTCTCGGTGACTGTGGCATCGTGGGCAGCAGCGGTGGAGCGCCTCTGCTCGGCGTTGCTCTCGTAGGTGTCTGCCAGGGTCCTCTTGAGAGACCCAATCTCGGCCTGGGCGTGCTGGTTGTCGATGGTGGCCTGGTCGAGGCGAGAGGTCAGAGAGGAGACCTGGGGTGACATGGGAGAAACAGGGGAAGGAGAGATATACCAATGAAGGAAGCTCAGTGTCCACATACAATACCAATTAACCCACCTTGGCAAGGGATGATGTGACTGCGGCGCTGGACTGGGCCATAAGCTCCTCCCAGGAGTCGGCGGGGGCTGTCTCCTCGGCTGTGATGCTCTGCAGAGACTCAGTCAGAGACATGAGCTTGTTGTCACGCTGGGCGAGGTCCTCCTCAAGAACGGCAATGCGGGCCTCCTGACAGGTGAGGCATGGCATCCATGTAGATATATATATACATGCATACCTTGGCGTCGACGTCGTCCTGGGAGTCGGTCAGGGTGTGCTTGGTCTTGGTCAGAAGGTCAGCGAGGGTGGTGATGCGGGTCTCGGCCATGGACAGGTTGAGCTGAGGGGTCAGACATCACGGGACATACACATACACACCCATCACACCCACTGCCACCCCCTACCTTTGTGTCCTCGAGGGTGTCCTCGGTCCTCCTCAGGGTGGACTCCACGTCAGAGATGTGGGCGTCCCTGGCGGCGAGCTGGGCCCTGGTCTCCTGCAGCACACGCACGGTGTTCATGGCCTCGAGCACAAGCTCCCCAAGGGCAGGGGGCAGGGACCCGAAGGTGGTGCTGTCCTTGGCAACGGCCAGGGAGGCAGGGGTGCGCACGGCACCGGAGGTCTCGAGCCAGGCGTTGCTGAGGGCGTTGGTGCGGATGCCGACGCTGTCGTCGTTGACACACACGGCAGAGAGGAGAGCACGCACGGAGGTGATCTCGGCAAGGAGGCCGGAGGAGGCGTCGGTGGCCTCCCTGCTGGCAGTAGCGAGGGTGGTCTCGGTCTCAGCAAGGCTCTTGCTGGTCCTCTCGAGCTGCCACTGGGTGTCTCCCAGGCGGTTCTCGAGGGCCTTGCTGTCTGCCTTCTCAGAGGCCAGCTGCGACTCAACGGTGCACAGCTCGTCAATCCTCTCCCTGGCGGTGAGAGATGCCACTATATTGTGTGTAATGGGTGTTGGTGGTATATGGGTACCTGAGAGAGCGCATTGTGGCCTCCATGGCCTCGTTGGTCTGCTCGGCAGTCACACGCTCACGCCTGCTCCTCTCCAGGTCGGCCTCGGTGTCACCTGGGGGGTGAGAGGAGAGATATACCCAGTAACAGCTTTGTATGCATTAATCACAGCCACATACCGAGCTGCACCCTGGTCTGGGCGAGGTCCTCGCGCACGGAGTCGAGCTCCCTGGAGACAACCTCGAGGTAGTCGGACTTCTTCACAAGCTCAGGGACCTATTGGGTGAGGGAGAAAGGAAGGGAGGGCTGGGAGTCTGAGAGAGAGGGGGGGAGCTAGGGATGAGGGATGTGCCGTACCCTAGCAGCGACCTGTGCGGTCTCTGTGAGCTCTGTCTGGGAGTGGCTGAGCTGCCTCTCGAGCACTGCAATCTCCTCTTCCTTCTCAGACACAATGTGCTCGGTGGCAGCGGTCCTGGCATCAGAGGAGTGCTACACAACACATGTACATGAACAAACACACACACACACACCCTGTCCCCACCTGCTGTTGGCCTCCTGGGCCCTAGCCACAGCGGCCTGGTAGTCGAGCTTGGCCTCCTGAAGGTCCTGGGGTCAGATATACACTGTGTCACAGTGATAAAGGGAGTCATAGTATCAGTATACCTTGCGGACGGATGCCTCGACGGCCCTGGCCTCTGCAATGGCCTCCTGCCTCAGCCTCCTCTCCCTGGCCACATCGTCATACGACTCAGACAGCCTGGGGTGAGCAAGGGGAGGCAGAGAGAGAGAGAGAGAGAGAGAGTACGGGCATACCTTGCCCTGAGGTCCTTCTCCTTCTGCTGGCTGGCCCTGCCCTCCGAGGACAGCTGCGACACAGCCACGCGGGAGGAGTCAACCTCACGCTGGGCAGCATCTATGGTAAGAGAGGGGAACAGAGGTGATGTAGTGTGGAGTATGATCATGAGTGCCGCACCTGCCCTAGCGTTGGCCTGGCCAATCCTCTCCCTCAGGGCATCCATGGCACCGTTCTGCTCGGCAATCACACGCCTGAGGTCTGTCTCCTGCTGGGCCTGCGGGTCAGATATGCATATACACAGACAGAGAGGGTAGAATATGGACATACAGGATGGTAGGGGGGGGGGGGGGTCACCTTGGAGTGCCTCAGCTCGTTGATCTCCCCGTCCCTGACGCGGACATCCATGGACAGCTGCTCAAGGCCCTAGGGGTAAGAACAGAGAGAGACGTACTCGAGGTGAGGGCAATACACTGAATTCCTACCTGCTTGGCCCTGATGAGCTCGGAACGCCTCTGCACAACCTCCTCACGCACGCTCTTGAGATCCTGCACCTCACCTGGGTTCAAGGAGAAGCACCAAACAGATACCAGTCAATGCCATGACAGAGTATGAATGACAATGTAACACACCTCTGAGACCATCAATCTCACGGTCCTTCCCGTAGATCTCCGACTCGAGGCCCCTGAGGTGCTCGACGTGCTGCTGGGAGGCAAGCATGGACTCCTGGCGTCAGAGGTCAAGCACTTAACAAATTCAAGAGACCAATCCAAGTTCAACGCCACACCATCACTACCACGTGCAACAACCCTCACCTTGTTGATGAGCTCCTCCCTCATCTCCATGTGGTCCAGATCCACAGCCTGGGGGTTGACAGTCCGGGCCTCAGTCATGCGAGAGGCAGACAGGTTGGCAGAGGTGGCCCCAAGCTGGGAGCGAGAGAGGCTGGCACCAACGCCAGAGCCGCCATACTTGGACACCATGGACTCGTTCTGGTCCAGAGCGCGGCGAACGCGGGTGTTGAGGGGAGCTGAGGATGAGTCAATCAAGACCGAGGAATTGACACTATATCCAAAAGGAACAACTATACGAGGAATTAGAGGAAGATTTCCCATCATACTGTATTCATATAACACAAATACGCCCTCGAACCAGCACTAATGGACAGCTACAGCCAGATAACAAGAGAAGAAAACTGGAGAATTGGACACAACTCACAGAAACACCATCAAACACCACTAAAGTTTCATATATGCTTCTGTATATCCCATATAACGTCGCATAGGCAAAATATTCACTCACAGTGCATTACTCCTTGCTTAAGGAGGCTATATGTAACTGAATTGGCTTCCATTGAGATAAACCCTCCTAGAATACTCGGAGTCAAAAACTTGTCCATCTCGAAGTTCCCATCCTTCTCTTCTCGTCACACTGTGCACTACCCTATCTGGCGTTCTCCTTCTACCCCCGAAACCTTCCATTGGAGTCATTCCTCTGTAGCAGAAAGTGAATATGTCAAACCAGCCGGCTCAGGAGGACACTGAGGCCGAGCAGGAGCGAATCAAGAAGGACCTCGCTGAGTATGTAGCTGTGGGTCAGCTGTACTTTGACCAGGCCGGAGAGCACCTTCAGAAGGAGATTCAGCAGATTGAGGAGCGCAACCACCCCAAGATGGCCACGCTGGAGGCTGGTGCTGCCATGGAGAGAGACAGGCGGCTGGCTGTGGCCCAGCTGGAGTACGACTACAACGTGCAGCTAGCCAGGAACAGGCTGGAGGTGGCCTCGGAGACCATCAAGGTGGGTGGACGCTTGGCAGGGGGGAGTTTGGCACTGTGTGGGTTGGATAATTACTGTGTATTTGTAGTCTATCTGTTCATCTGTGTTTCATGTCCCTTCCTAATTTGAATACCCACTTGTGTTCTCCTTTGAATGTGGTGTTGATGGTCCTTGGCAAGTAGAATGGTGCAATTCCCATTTATATATGTGATATGTTGGGGATGCCTGAGTGTTACGTTTGTTGTTCATATCATACCACGGTTTCCTCACCCCAGGCTGATTACGATGTCAGCATCCGCAACATCTCCGATGACCTTATCCTTCATGTGAAGCAGCAGCACCGTAACCTGGAGAGTGAGTGTACAAGGTGGGTGGTGACAGATTGGTTGGTCAAGGACACTTACTATACAGGGACACTTTCTACTTGAAAGAGGCGGTAGCATAATGATTCCATGTTCAGTTTAGATGCATGACAACAAGCCACCTGTTAGAAGTTGCCGTCACTACCCCCCCCCCCCCCCCCCCCCCCCCCCCCCCCCCCCCCCCCCCCCCACACCCCCACCCACCCCCCCCCCCCCCCCCCCCCCCCCCCCCCCCCCCCCCCCCCATGGTTCGTCAGTAGTCAAGGATGTGTTTCTCAGTGCCCATCTGTATTCTACACATGTCCCTCTCTCTATCTCATCCCCAGGGTCATGACATCAAGCACATCAGACGGGTGATGTATTGATTCCAGTATGTATAAACACATTATATATAGGCTATTACTACACTCTAACCCCCAGGGCCCACGACATCAAGCACATCAGACGCGTTGTCAAGACAGCCAAGCAGCTGTGCAGGAAGGAGGGGGGGAACATGGAAGGTGGGTATAGTATTTATATGTCTGGTAGGAATAGAGTAATGTCTCTTCCACTCCCCCAATTGTTTCACCCCCTTTTCTGTGTCACTCTTGTCTGTCGGTGGACTCAAGTCTTGCCCCCAAGCGTAAGCACGAATGATGATAAGAGTGATATATGTGGGTCTGACCCCCAGTCATTGTCCCCGCTGCCTGGCTCCATGACTGTTACATCACTAGGTACAAGACATATATATACACACACACATATATATATATATATATATATATACAAATACATATATATTTATACGAACACATAGAGACACATAGAGAGAGAGAGTGCTGCTACAACACTAGGCACATGAGATGTATAGAGCTCTTGTATTTGTCTATAAATGTTACATCACTAGTCACTTGGTTTGTCTATTATGCAGGATGTCTTAGGTATCAATGTATCTCATTTTCTCTCTCACATCAGGAAGGACTCCCCCCTCCGTTCCAAGGCATCGGTCCTGGCAGGTGATACATAAATACTATATATATATATATGTGTGTGTGTGTGAGTGATTTATACTATTATTATTGATGAGTGTATGAGTTCAATCGCATACAAAATTTGTATCTGAATAGACAAGTGTGTAAGAGAATATATAATGTTTGCTTGTCTGACCCCCAGGTGACAGGGCCGTGGAGTACCTTAGATCCATAGCATACCCTGAGGAGCACCTAGATATGACACATACCTACATATATATATACTATATATATACATTCAACATATATGTCCCCATCACTCCAGACAACATCCACCACTGCATCGCAGCCCACTCCTTCAGTGCCCAGATAGAGACAGAGACTTTGGAGGTACATATCTATATACATACAAGTGTATACATGTATCACTATATGCATGTATATGTTCATCCACTCCTTCAGTGCCCAGATAGAGACAGATACACTGGAGGTATGAGATGCAGTACTAAATGAAGTATATGTATGGGTGTGTGTTTGTATACAAGCTCCTCCATCCTTACCCCAGGCCAAGGTTGTACAGGATGCAGACAGACTCGACAGCTTAGGTATGGGCATGTATATATATTTATCTATATATCTATAACTGAATGTACATGTTTCTATATATGTATGTGAATGATGCAGACAGACTCGACAGCCTAGGTATACATCACACATGTATATATGTATGTGATGGGCACATGTATATATGCATATGTATTAGCACCTATACGTACATACTGTCATTCTTGACAAGTCTCCTTACAGTAGGCGCCATTGGCATCACGCGTCCCACTCTGTGTGCTGCCTATATGAAATATATACATATTTATATATGTATATGTATATACCTTATACCAGGTGCCATTGGCATCATGCGTGCCACCCTGTGTGCTGCCTCCATGCCAGGGGTATCAATGTACAGTGACACAGACACATTCTGCAAGGGTGAGGGCTATTCAATTTTAGTACTACTCTGTTTCTTTCTCATATGTATACTGGTAGAGAGGATTGCATTCATAGCATTATGTACAGTGACACAGGCACATTCTGCAAGGGTGGGTCATATATATAGTTATATAGTATTACCGTATTTACTTATGGTATATATATACTGTAGTAGTAGTGTACAGTGACACAGACACATTCTGCAAGGGTGGGGGCTATTCAATTTTAGTACTACTCTGTTTTCTGTGCGGAGTATTCAGCGGAGTTGCAGCACTATATATATACTATATATGTACTATACATCTATACTGTAGGACTAGGATGGTAGTTCTCAGTATCAGTATCAGTATAGATATAGTTTATATAGTATGGTATAGATACTGATTCTGATACTGATACTGATACTGTAGGGCCAGGATGGTAGTCTTCTCTCCCTCTCTCTCTTTCTTTTGCTGTGTGTCTAATCCCCAGAGCGTACCCCCAATGACCGTCTGTACTCCATCGATCACTACTGGTGCAAGCTGCTCAAGTATGTCATAAATATATATATATATATGTATATATATATATGTATGCATGTATGGTATGTGTATATATACTTGTAAGCCATCGATCACTACTGGTGCAAGCTGCTCAAGTGAGTGGTCTTATATATATATGTATATTGTATAATAGGTCCTCTTTAGGAACCTAGCAGTATATCCCTTTGAACCCATCGATCACTACTGGTGCAAGCTGCTCAAGTAAGTGGTCTGGCATATGATAATACATGTTGGCATATATACATAGTAGATCATCTACCAGCGTCGGTCATGGGAGAGTCGTAGTATTGACCGAGCATTTGCGTCCATAGACTTTCCTCTTAATAGTTTCATAAGTATACATATATATGTATGAATCTATATATCATATTATTTGATACTAACCACAGGCTCTCCTCCACCATGAAGACTGTGAGTGTCCATTTGTATATGTATATATATATGTGTGTGTGTGTGTGTGTGTGTATGTGTGTATCATAATATCTGATCCTTATCTTAGGCTGTCTTCCACCATGAAGACTGTGAGTGGCACCGAGGAGGCAGAGAGACGGACAGAGTACATGCAGGTATATTATTCATATATATATATAGAGAGAGAGTGGGAGCGAATGGGAGAGAGGCAGGCAGAGAGACGGACAGAGTACATGCAGGTATGATAGATATATAGATATATATAGAGAGGGAGAGGGAAAGGGAGAGAGACGGACACAGTACATACAGGTGCCATTGGCATAAACATTGAATATATGCGGTAGTGAAAGTGACACAGTACATGCAGGTCAGGCAGAATTCTATATTTATGTATTATTAGGAAGTAAGAGGGAGGGATGGACAGAGTACATGCAGTGGAGATACACATATGCACTTCTCCCTGCACATATCCACACAGTATCCACACAGTCCTGGTATTAATACCATTATCAATCTTTGTATTTAGGTTTCCTATGGTCAGATATACCTAGATGTGTGTATGTGTGAGACCTAACCCCAGGGCTACCTTGACCAGCTTCAGACAGAGATTGGCAGTGGAGCATAAGTGAACAATATGGAAAGACACTAGTGCAACAACATCTATTCCGGGGGTGTGATTGTATTATTGTTCAGCTTCACTTGGCGCCAAACCAACTCGTGATTGCCACGAATATGTTGCGTGTCTTGCGTGGAGGCGTGTCAGGCTGGTGTGTGACCTTGTGTTAGTTGTTGGTTGGGTCGTTGAAATATGTAATTCTAATTGTAGTGGACTAGATTACTCTGAGAATACTAGTATGTATGAATAGAGACTTTGCCTTATGAATTGTGTTAGTCATCTGCTTACAAAGTTGTGACGTTTTACAGTGTATACCCCCCTTCCTTCACTGCAGTCCGATTCTCTTGAGTACGGCCCGTAGGCCACGATATAAACTAAGTATATGGTATAGATAGGCCATGTATAATCTCTCTCCATAATACCTTGAAGAAGGTGTCCAGCCTCCTTCCCATACTATTATAGTATTTAGTAATAGTGATGCAATGTGTATGCAATCTTCAGTATTATACTATTATACTATCATACTGAATCAGTATACCTTGAAGAAGCTGTCCAGCGTCCTTCCCATGTACTTCGTTCAATTCTATAATAGACCCTTGTCTGTCTGCAAGTGTACTCTGCTATATTCAAACATATTTCGCTGAGAAACTATTATGAATAGAGACTGTGCTTCGTATAATTGCATGTCATCTTCTTGCAAAGTAACATATATTGTACCTTCTTACAATATTTACCCATACTATGTAAATAGTGAATGGAGAGAGTATGTATAATCTATCGCCATCATACCTTGAAGAAGCTGTCCACTGGACAGTGTCCAGCCACTTTAGCTGCAGCAATAACACACATATATATATACTAATTATATAGTATATAGAGAGAGCATGTATACACACTCTTCATACCTTGAAGAAGCTGTCCAGCCTCCGTCCCATGTACCAGAGCTCACTGAGGACCATTGACTGTACATTGGCACAGGTCCTGGGCCTAGCTATGGTGTGGCCCTCAGCAGTCTGGGTGGTACTGGTGTAAGGTATCAGTAGATATATCAATAATAGGAAGGCATCGAGAGGTTGAAGTATATATTGTTAATAATATATATATATAAGGACGTTTGATACGGTGTGGCCATCAGCAGTCTTGGTGGTACTGATGTAAGGTATGGAATTATTCAATAGTATGGTGGTGTAACTGGTGTAAGAGATATAGACACAACTACAATATTACAGAGTTTCATAAGACTCGAAGCTACGAGAAAACTGGGATGTTTGATCTGTACTAATGTGGTATTAGAATTGACAATTAGCTAATAGACTGTTTTATAGATATTACCTGTACAAGTCCGTCAGGCTGAGCTGGGTCCCATCACCGCTAACTCCATGCCTCTGGTGGTAGACGTGACGCCCCATGGACCCCATGCTCCTGGAGGTCTGTACAAGCGGAACTACACATTGCAGGGTGGACAGATTGGCCTCTGTTGGTGAGAAAATACTTCAATTAATATCCTGAGTATAAGTTCAATAATTCCCTCTTAATATGTACTGGGAGAATCAGAAAAGAGTGAGTGCGTACCATTCCCCGACCACAGTGTGAGCAGTCTCCAGATAAATATCCTATATATATGTATTACATTCACACTATACTAAAATATGATACAAACTTAGTTATATATCTTATATATTGGCTACGTACCGTTCCCCGACCACAGTGTGACCAATCGCCAGAAGGCCAGCAGTGCAACCATGTAGTCACCCTTGTGGGAGTGGAAGGAAGACACCTGGTGTTAGTATACATAGTAAGGGGGCACTTATGATATATACATACATATTTAAGAGAAGAATACAGTGATACTGAAAATTATGAAGACTCATCTTCTGTACAAGTGCCTTCACTGTGTCCCAGCAAAGTGTGTAGAAACAAGACAATGAAGTTTCCAAGTATTCTCAACCTTGTCTACTATTAGTACTATACACCAACCTTCCCTACAAGTGCCTTCACAGTGTCTGGTGTACATGTCTGAGTTGCGGTGGACTCGGAGGGGGACTCTTAGGGTAAATGGGTGGGGTGAGACTTCTGAATATTCTCACAGACTACAAACCCAACTTAGGATGTGATTACGACTGTACGACTCCTACGTTCGATGACTGACATGTTGAACAGTAACAGGGAATAGATACGAACTATGGAGTAAGCATAAATTACTTAGTATACGTTCCAATATCATAGACCTGAGAGACCCCTACCTTCGATGACAGTCATGTTGAATAGCACGGTGGCAGCATGGCCAACAGATAGGGGGTCTAGCGACTTGAGGAGCAGTACCTGGATGTGAGACACTCAGAGATATATTTGGAAAGCCCAATCCAGAGTTGCTTCTCAATAGCAGACAGCTCGCACTCTCTTCCGCCATACTTGAAATTCATGTCTTGAATATGAGAGAGAAGAATGAAGGTTACAGTGTAACCATAGGTTACACCCACCTCTGTCACTGCTGCGTGTATATCCTTGTGGTACTTGGGTGGGAGTGCTAGGCCTGAGAGTCAGATGTACAGTTCTATCTTGCGTAGCAAGTATCTCTACATATATTACTGATAGGATCACTATAACAAGTCTGTCTGCCGCATTGTCTGTATGCACAATATACAATGAACAATATAGACATTGCGAACTGATACATTGTCTCTACCTTCCTCCTTCACAATATGTGTGCACGTGTCTAGCAGGGTCTGGACCATGAGTCTGCGTGTTGTTGAGTGCCAGGTGGTACACTTCTGCACAGCGCGTGTGAGGGACCTAACAAGAGGCATCAGGAGAGACTGGGTCATGGGAGGTACTGACGTGAGTGTGGGTTAACTACATATACTAGCACAACTATCCATAGCAGATGAGTACTGGTGTAGGGCTGGGATACTGCAATTTGAAGTACTCAATATGTGCACCTCTTTGAGCCAGAATCCTCAGCACATAAGTGCCCTCTGCCACGGCCTGATGGGTAAGTACTACTTTACTGAAATATCTTACCGTACCTTGAAAGTATAGGGATATAATCTGGTGTTGTAAATTGGAATACGCGTATAGTACTGTATCGCATGGTGTACATACTACGTACCTGCATGTCTGCTTACGATTATAATACTACTAAATAGTAGTCCCAAACAAATACTGGTGTAATACATATGAATCTATGCGTGTCTAATAGTACATTGTGGTAAGTACTGTATATGTATACCGTGATATACTTTACTGTATATATATACCTGCATGTCTGCTGTCTCTCTGTTAGAGACTCTAACTGAACAGGTCAGCAGTGCCGCAAGTGGATGGGTGAGACTGGGCAGGGAGTGGGGCCCGCTAACCAGGGATGTACAGCCCTCCTCTGTCAGTACACCTGGGCATGAGACTCTAACTTAGAGTCCCTAAGGCACCAGTAAATCAGATGTAGCAGATTAACTGGCTGTTTTAACAGTCGCCGCCACAGACTCTAATATATACCATCAGCTGCAACGTACACTCCTGCTGGAGTATGACGCCTCAACAAGTACCAGTCACTACAGAGTTATGAGTCATAACTCATGTTGTTATAGTATACCAATTACTGTTGTACATACCTCTGGTAAGTGCCATTCTGAGGCACCGCATTGTCCTGGGTCTAGCCTCATCCGGGTCCAGTAGGCCAGAGATGCTGACCGGACTGTGGGGCAGTATCCTGTCAGTCAGAGCCATTGTACTATCCTCTACTGGGGAGATGATTATAGTTTCAATATCCTACAATAGAATCAGTATCCTGTCGCAGATAATTAAGAGACCAGTCATTAGTATCAGTTCCAGAGCATAGTATGCTCTGGAATGCTCAGCATACTGAGTATACTTTTTCACCTGTGTAGCAGGGGTAGGAACCCAGGACGGAGGGTGCCGTTGTGGATGGATGTCTCTGACTGTGAGTGAAGGTTTTTGACGCTTGCAATCGCTACTATACAGTGATGTTTTGGACAGTATACGTATGCAGTTCTGGCACTCAAGAGACCACTATAGCTTTAGTACAACCAGAGCGACTCACCACTGTCTAGCAGCATCCTAGTGAACCGGGACACTAGAGGCTCTCTCTGGCGTCAATAACTATTTTGTGAAGTATGTGCCTGAAACATGTATATAGGGTTAAACGTAATATAGGCATGTCACCTTGGGCGTCTTCTCCACTATCGCCAGGAGGGTTTGGAGGATACCAGCATCAAACAGCAGGTTACAGGAGTCTCCTGGGAGTAAAGGGTACAGCAGACACAATTCTATCCAGATACTGACAAAGAGTGTAGTATTTGCATCCAGAATCGCCTTACCATGCATAGTGAGTGGCGCAAGGGCCAGATAGGCACTCTCGGGACACAGTTCTCCATACTGAGTCACCAACTTGAGAAGTGACTCCAGATTGGGAATGTTGAATGCTTGGCCTGATGTAAGAGCACTGTAAGGTTGTAGTACTCATGACAGATATCCAACGACTCAACTGTCCCTTACCTCTGGAACAGTCCAGGTCATAGGTAGGGAGGGACGCTGAAGGTTAGAAGAGGGAGAGGTAGACAGGGTAGAATATACAATAGAGACATATAGTGAGTGATATGTCAAGTCCCACCTTGGACCACACAGGACAGGAGCTCGAAGGCGGACTCGATGACATGTCCCAGTGCCAGTCTCTCTGGCAGGTTGGCAACAGCCTTGGCAGTTGCTGTCTTCTTTGGAGGCCTGGTTGTTGTTCTTCCGGTCACCCTGGAGCAGACTAGTTGATACCTAAGGCTTAGACTAAGGTCCACTCTCTCTCTAGCCCTAAAGAGTGCATTGAGGACCTTGTCTCTGTCGTGAGAGGCCTTCTTGGCTGTTGTCTTCCGCCACTCCCTAACCCTCTCCACTGCATCGACTAGCGGATCGACACTCCCTTGTGTTGACTCTACCTCCCCGTGCCCCTCCCTGGCAGTCACTGCATGGACCCTGACAGGTGCTGCTGATGCCAGTGCTGGTCCATCTGCCTCACTCTCTACATCATCCATCTCTCCCTCCTCACTCTCTCCCTCCTCAATATCTACATCCTCACTCTCTCCATCATCCATCTCTCCCTCCTCACTACCTCCCTCCTCAATATCTACATCCTCAACATCTAGTAGATAATCTACATCCTCCATTTCTCCCTCCTCACTCTCTCCCTCCTCAGTATCCACCTCATCCATCTCTCCCTCCTCTCTATCCACCTCCTCACTCTGCACCTCCTCACTCTCTCCGTCCTTGTTCCCATCCATCCCAATCTTCCTCTTCCCCTCTGGTCCTACGAGGAATTGAGTTGGCAATCTCTTGCCAACCTCCCCCCGAGTCTCTACCATGGGCTGTGGGATGGATACTGAGCAATTCTGGAGATAAGGTTTCACTCAAATTATATGTTATAGAATGGGGTATTGTATGTATGTATATTACTGAGCGTTAGTACCTGGAGTGCTAGGAATTTTGCCTTTAGTATGTCCTCCCTGTCCACCTTTGAGGGTGCCAGATGCCCCTTCACCACTGCACCAACACCAGGAGACACAGTGGCTACTGTCACTGTGGTGTCTCTCTCTGTCCGTCTTCTCTCTACTGTAGCCACAGAGGTCACCACACGTGATGTGGCCGTCCCTGTTCCCACTACAGGCGTTGCTCCTGCGACGGCTGACAATGGCGCTGATCCTGACTCCTTGTGTGTGTGAGTGTGCATAGAGACAGGTGCGTCTGCCTCCATGTCCATGCCAGCCATTGGACTCATGCACTTCAGGTGGATAGTCTCCAGGGTGACAGCCTTGAGAATACCACCCAGACAGGATGGTAGCCCTTGGGTCAGCATCGCTACCACCCACCATGACCTACTATATAAATTATGGAGATACACTGTGTTAATGTGTATGTAGTGTATACCTTCATCCAGCAAGTGTCTTCCACAGTGGACTCCCCTGCCACTGTCTGTAGTGGTAATGACAGTGACATCCCCTGGTGTGTGAGTATATATAGACTACATATAGTATATAGTAAACATAGTATTAGTGCGATTCGCTGTCAAATCCCCTAGAGTGTGAGTATATATATACTATTTGCCACAACATCATTACAATATGGATATCATTTACAGTGTGTAGCACACTCACCATTACTGACAGTGCCCTGTCCATTAACTAGCACCAGTGCATCATGCTCCACAAACAGGGTCAGAGTGTCCAGTATCCTGATTCGTGAGAAGAAGGTCCGGCACGATATGAAGACAAGTTGTCTTAGACAATGCATATGATACATACGTCACATGTTAGAACTATAGAGGGAACATACCCACTATTATCAATACTGTATCGATAGATGACATATGTACCCATCTATATACATATGCTCATTATGCCGGTATATGTACCTCCTCACCACGTCCCAGTTGTGTGGCCCCTGTGCCAGTGTCTTGGCAGCACTCAGCAGGAGGGTGCATGCCTCACCCAGGAGGGGGGAGGGGGTGGGGGGGAGGTACTCTGAAGTGGGGGGAGGTAATTGAGGACATCGTCTATATCAAGGGAATGTGAAGTGTGTTCACTGATGTATGTTGAGTATGCACTTACATATACCTGCCACTGCCTGTAGAGGCACCAGTGCATCGTATACCGTGGCAGCACATGCAGGGTGGGCAGTGAGGGCAGAGACACACAGGCCAAGACAGGGCTGAACAAGGGCTAGGGGTGAGGCATTATCGAGACTCTCGAATTGAGAGAGTTGAAAGAGGGAGAGGGGGGGGGGGGGCAATACTCAGGACACACATAGTACGTTGCGGTACCTGGGTACTTGGTGCATAACGCCTCTGCCTCTAGCAGGGCCGGTCCACAGTCCTCACCAGAAGATATACAGCGGAAGAGGCGGGTCTCAATATCACTATTGTCAAAACACTTTGCACTGTATAGGACACACAAATACATCCTGATTCGATTGACTTCTTAAAAGGAATATATATAGTTGTTGTATATGTGCCCTTCCCTACCTGAGTTCAGTGCAACCCGGCACTCCACCCCCCTCCTGAGACTGTGTCTCTTGTATGATGCTTGAGTCTGGTACCGCCTCCCCCCCACTCCCATCCTCTATGTCTTGTCCACACCCACATCCATCTCCCTCAATCTTGACTGTATCAGCACATACAGAGCAGTCTGCTGATTGACCATCTGCTCCTGTTACCCCCTTCACCAAACATGCAGAGTCACAGACACTCTGAGTCTCCACTCTCTGATCACCCTCTGCATCAATCAGTACCAGAGGCTCACCCCCAAGCCCTTCAGCGCTATTGTCCGCTTGCAAGGACCCACTGGTATCCGGCATACCAGTAGAAGTGCTGGAGTGGTCTGCGTAATGTATAGGTACTGCCGTATCCTTGTCTGATAGATCTAGAAGGCAGGAGACACCTTGAATTTGAGACGGGCCAAAATCGGAAAGTCCGATTTCTCAAAACGGGTCCGTTCGTAGACGCAATGCCTGGATTACGACTAGATCTCAGCCTCACGGAGTCACAAATACCATTCAATTGGCTGTTACGCATGTATTGATCCTGATTTTAATCCAGCTAAGAGTCAACAGCAATCTTGAGTGAATTATTTCCAATTGCTACATTGATGGTGTCTGGGTAGAATAGATGGCCTCTCTGTAGGGCTGTAAGAAAGGATACTACTGTGTTTGTTATTCCCTTGCACATGCATCTGGACCGTGTAGTACCCCCCCCTCTTTTTACATTGGAGTTCCCAGCCTGGAGGTGGCCATCCGTTCTTCAGATAGTGCCCTTCTAGCTGAAGTTCAACTCAATTCAGTAATACTGAGGTAAATACCACCCACCTGTTAGATGCAGGTGCAGTGCTCCATCTGTGGCACCGTGGATGATATGGCATGGGTGGTGACACCATGTGGGCACCCATTCCACAGGTACATACCCTACTAGCAAGATAATGCCACACAGTGGGAGTATTGTTATAGCTGACGTTCACACTACAAAGACTGTGTATACTGGGTGTTGAGTGTATGTAATATATTCTAAGGCTGTGTCTGATGCACAGGCAATTTCTGATGAGTTTTTTGATATAGTATTGCTACAGGGAGTATACTTATTAGTGTTCTCTCAGTGAGAATATCACACCAGACTGTGTCTGATGCAATGGATGGAGACTGATGTCCCAGACTATAACAGGTATACTCCTATGTGTTCATAAGTCATGATATATGTGTATTGCCACATCATCATAGTATGTATCCTCTTCGATGTTCAGGAGAGAGCACTCTTGTCCAATATGTCAGGAAGACGTCGACTTTGATGCATGTACCGACCTCTATCTACAGGTACATACAGTCATTTGTTGTGTGACGTTGAGCAGCTCAACTTGAGCTCTCCCCTCTTTCTGACAGCCAGGACAGTCTGTTCGAAAGTGGGAGTGAGTCGCCTCCCAAACCAGTTTGCAGGTACGTCTCTCTCTGAAATATGCTGCTCGTAATACACATCTAGTTATACCATGTTAGTATGAATGAATAGTAATCTATCTGACCCAGGGACGACACTACCACCACAGGATACATTGTCTCCATCCTCTCTCAGGAGCTAGGAGAGGAAGCGTTCACCCCTTGGAACATAGTGGAGGTGGAACTTGCCCCCACTCAAACGGTAAGTTGCAGTCAACTTGGACTGCAATACTTGTCACACTCTTAGAGAGTGTCTCTATGGGTTTGCGGATGAGTCAATAGCACCCCATCTTCCCAAATCTCTGAAGAGTGTGCCTAATGCTTCTAGGTGGGGAGCTACAGGATGCGATTGATGAAATGCTCCACACCAAGGGACTGAAAGTTCGGTACTTGATGTGTTGCAACAAGTTGTTGCAAGATCCAAGCCGAGTCCTAAGGGAGGTAAGTGACTGTAACATCTACAGTAATTCATGGCTCTGCCCAATAGGTCATATACTCCCGGTTCTTGCAGATCTGGTGCATGGTTGATGTGACATAGAGAGGGAATGATGACTGTATATCATATTGAGTAAGTTGAAGAGGACTTGACCAGTAACAGAGGCTTTGTCTGTGATACAAATGATTACGATTTAGTAAAACTACACACTCACGACGTGAGTGTCAGACATGGAGACAATACAACAAATGTTTGATGGTGATATGTAATGGCTCTTTATGGCCAGTGGCCACATGATACAGAGTCTGTGTCAGATACAGACCAGCAGCTGAGTACTCGCTGCTCCCTACTCAGTCATCGAACCCAAGGTCAAACTCGTACAGGTCGTCCTCCGGCTCAACCACTGACTGTACAGGGATCTCTGCCTAACATTAGATATAAGACATAGTACAACGCCATTTGGTGAGAACAATACATAACATAATAGATAATCAACAATACCCTACCTCCTGTAGCCTGTCGATCCTCTCGCCCATGTAGTGGAGCTCAGTCCTCATTGCAGTCTTGTCAGAACGGGTGATGGACACACACTTATGCATATCTTCTGTCATCTCTTCCCTGTAGATTGAAGAGAGAGGTGGGATGCTGCCTCTCTTGGATAGCCTCTCTGTCGACCACTTGAACCTATCCTCAGCACTCATGTAGGGCAGAGACTTGAGCTCAGAGGTGTGTTCACTCAGAATCTCTCTGTTGGCGGCTGGAATCAGAGAATTTCATCTCATTTAGTATTGGAAATCTCACTATCAGTCCTAACATATATGACGTACCATTCCCAGTCCAGAGAGTGATGAGGCGCCATATGGGCATGATGACAAGGAGACGCTCCCAGCCCCCATGGTATCTGGCATGCTGTACCATGAGTGACACAGTGTCCTTGTCACAGGTGGGGGTGGGGGTGGGTCTGTGCTCTGAGGTGAGAGGAAGCTAGGAAACTGTACCGAACCCACCGGAATTCTCTACTCAGTTCTATCACATATTGGTAGTCAAGACTTACGAAATAGATATTCTCAATTAGAGAGAGGTAGAGTTGTACCTTCCACCAGTGTCATATTGAACAGGGTGGACACGCATCTGAAGGACACATCTGGTCTGTGGTATGCATAGGTGTGGTTGAGGATCTGGAGTTAGGCCCTAACTTAGGGGATTCTGATTTACTCCAATTGAGATGTAGTCGCCACGTTAATAATGAACACCCCTTATCACTAGTATTATATCAGAGACCCCAACTTCTTTAAGCCCTCATGGAGAGCTGCAATGTAGACTGGAGGACGACAAATGCCTGATGTGGGAGGCCATACTATATGAAGTACGCACAGCATAGGTAACGTTAATGTGTGGTAATAGACACGATACTGAATTAGGATGAAGTATAGGTCTTAGGTAGACATTGACTGAGCAAATGCTTACCCTCATTAGTCACTAATCTGCAGCTCTCGAGCAGTGCAGTGATAATGACTCGGTAGGACTAGTGTAAGTGAGATCTGGATAGATATTAACAGATACAAAGAAATGGAATCAACAGAGAAACATAATGATAATGTGTACCCTGATGCTGGATGTTCTGAACTTGGGACTCTCTGTGTACATGCGGGAAAGGGGCTCGAGTATGGGTCTGAGTAGAGCACCGCCACGTTCACGTGAGACTAGGAGTGAGACCACGAGGAGACATGTACTATTGTGTGTATATAGATTCTATATAATATAGAAACAACAGTACGGTTACCTTTCTTAGCCAGGACTACAAGCACATTGGCTGCCTCGCCTACTGCCTGGGAGTGAGGAATTCATACAACTGCTAGGTATAGAATAGGAAGTAGTTGATGATTACTGATATCTATTGTGCATAGACTATACAATGTATAGACCTATACCTGTCCGGATGCAGAGCAGTTGTAGTTGCTACTAATGCCGGTCCTGATGTGGTTGAGCATGGGGTAGATGCAGTTAGGGAGGGAATTGGGACCGGTGAGCAGGGCATCTACAGTGGTCACACTGTCTGGTGTGAGAGAGTATAACCATACATGATTGATATGCCTAAACTGCTTGATAGTGTCACAGAATACCTCTCATCAGCGCTACCCTACAATTACTAGCCTAGTAACTGTTTAGAAATGAGTTTCATATTATACCTAAATATACTATTGTGTACACGATATATGTTACCTCTCATTAGTGCGGTCTTTAAGTAGCGCAGGGTGGATGCTGTATAATATTACCACAGAATACACAGCTTGTTTATCCATACCTCTCATCAGTGTTGCCTTAAGGTAGCGCAGGGTGGATGCCCTGGCCATGAAGTAGTCAGCGGAGTGAGACTCCCCCACCACTCTGTATGACGAGTGGGCCAGGGTCTTGGCAAGCAGAGGCTGGAACCCAGGTCTCAGGGAACCGTTCTCTACGGCCCACTCTTAGCATGAGAGAGTGTAAAATAGCAGTGTACTGTATTATAGGTTGTCAGCAACAACTTGTAACTAGTATACTGGATATCTTCTTGAGCTGTGCGTACCAGAGGAGAGTAGTGTGCGTGCCAGCGTGATCTGAGAACACTGGTGTGAGAAGTTGCCATTCTATTAGGTAACAGGATAGCTCCAAACCCACTCTATGATCAATATTGATTCAAAAGGATTGAATATATGGACTACACAACAGTGTATCAAAGAATAGATATCCAACTCCTCTGAGTTTGAACACCATCCTTCGTAGTTAGTAGCTACTTGACGTACCTCCTTGAGAGAGTCCAGAACTCCAACGTCAAAGAGCATCTTGCAGTGGGTCTCTGATGGTCAGCTATATCAAGATATATACCTAAAGAATGTATCCATGCATGCATCCTAATAGATACACAGCATCGTGTCCGTAGACTGTTGTGTACATGTGTATGTGTCTAGTATGTACTCCATTCTTACCATCAAGCGTCAGTGGGTCCAGCAGTCTGCAACCACCCATCTGCAGTGTGAAGGAGTGCTTGACATGGGTATCCACCAGAGCCTTCACACTCTCACTGGTAAAGGAGTCTGCGGCTGACATAAGAAGAGTGGTAACATGTTGTTCATAGACGTATATACCACAGACACAGTAAAGTAACACCTACGTAGTATAGTGCACTTGACTGATTACTCCTGCTACTATCTGTAAGTGTGAAATACCAAGAAACACAAGTGCTACTCACCCATGACAACTCTCTCTGCCAGGAGAGCTACCGCCCTCTGAACCTTCGGGTATAGCCTATGCACGTGCTTTGTGTAGTGAGGGGACTCCACCCAACTGGTTCGTCGGAACCGCATACCCATGTACACTCTACCCTCTAGGGGTTCGGGCTCTAACAGATCTTCCGCTGGGTTCTCGGCCTAGATATTAGAACAGACCATGTAAGTTACAGCTGCTATCACAGAGAGCACGTGTCCCATTTCAACGATAGAGAGTGAAAGATACACACATACCTTGGCGTCTATGTCATCCATGCTGTGTAACACCTCATCGGCCTTGGTTTGACTCTCCCTACCCTTTGGCAGGGCAGCTAGGATGGCACTCACACTCTGTGCAAAACCTGGGTCAGAGGGTAGAGACACAGGGTACAAATACTAAGAGGAGCACTTGCCGTCAGTCATGTCAACTTGATGTGATTGAAGGGTGTGTGTAATCATACCTGTGTCTATCAGGAACTGTGCACAAGAAGCTGTCTCTGCAGTGTTAGGTCTGGGTATTCTGACACCTCTCTCCACTAGGTGTGATAGAGTGCCCATGATCCTGAGTGTGAAAGAAGACAATGTAGATATTCGAAGGGTAACTATATTGTATTGTGATAACAAAGGTATATAGAGCTTGCTATATACCTCATGAGCACATCCCAGCTGTCTGGCTCCATGACTCTATGGATAACAATAGTATCTAATATGGAATAGAGAGGATGGCATTGTAGCATGGATATCATTGCCAATGATTCATTGATATGTACCTCATTAGCACGTCCCAGCTGTCTGGCTCCATGGCCAATACTCCGGCAGCACTCACCAGGGATATGCATACATCGGCATATAGAGGGGAGGGACCGGGGACGATGTCTTGATGTTAGCGTGGGTATTCCATCAATGGTTGGTACTCGTGCTACACATACCTGCATCTGCACTATATCACTATGTTGGATATGTATAATACTGAGTGAGTATAGATGGAGACGATGTACTGCCTGCACAGGGTAGCAGAATACATATGCAATGATATGTACCACATTTGCACACCTGCCACTGTTATCATCAGGTCCAGAGAGTCATTGAGTGTGGTCACAGACCCACTATGTCTGTACTCACTGAGACACAGACCAAGACAGCACTCGGCCAGGACAGGGTCTGAGTGTGAGCTTATATATATACAAGTATGTAAACTACAGATACTATGTGTACTCATAGATCCTATGGCAAAGAAAGTAATCGGCCAAGAGAGGGTCTGAATGTGAACATATACCGTTACGTGCATAAAGTATGTGTACATATGACCGAGGCTCTCTAATACATACATATATATATATATATATATATATATATGAACTATGGTACAACAAGATTCGCCATTTCGGCATGCACTACCTTGTGTCTCCCTGCACAGTCTCTCCAGGTTGACCAGACACAGGTCAGAGCCATCAGCAGGGGAGAGACCATCTATTAGGCATATGTACTGCTCCCTGGTGGGGTTAGTGTGCCTAGAGGAATACTTATCAGACGAGATACACATCAGGATGATAACGGGTACACAGGTCATTCAATTGAGGAAGGAAGTGATGGGGAATGGCGAGAAGGGGGGGGGGGGGGGGGTTGGGGGGGGGGGGGGGGGGGGGGGGGGGAAAAAAGA
>BDIP01000059.1:0-25869 GCA_003568945.1 Kipferlia bialata
TAGAGTAAGTAAGGTATATATATATATATATAGAGAGAGAGAGAGAGAGAGAGATCGACACAGGGCAGACAGGTTGGGGGCATAGGGGCCTAGAGTGAGGGAGAGAGAGAGAGAGAGAGAGAGAGAGAGAGAGAGACCATCTACCTGGAAGTGTTGACAGCAGTGCCACTGCGTCTGCGACTCTTCTTTCTATACACCCTTTTCATATAGATATAGTGTATATAACATAATACACACAATATATATGGTACCTGGTAGTGTCGACAGCAGTGCCACTGCATCAGTCAATGTGAGTCTCCCCTGCACCATGTCGGCATGGGACAGGGTGTGGGAGGCAAGGGAGGAGTCGTAGTACCTGATGCCATGGAGGTAGGCATCACACCTGGATATGAGTGCATGGATAATGAAAGTATATACGTATATAATAATAGGGTACCTGTGTGCCGGTGACTCCGCTATGCCCTTGGCCAACAGACCCAGGGAGGGGGAGAGAGAGGGAGTGGCCTTGAGGAGAGAGGACAGAGATACAGCGGCAGCATCCCCAAGAGACAGGTCAGTCTCCCTCTCTCTCTCCCCATGTTCCTCCCTCAGTGGGTGCTTGACTGGTGGTACAGCCATACTGCGTCCTAGAGACCCCTTGGCTGCACTGGGCGATGCTGCCTCTCTCCCCTTCCCTATCTGCATGCGTCTCCTGCCCTCCCTAGTCCTCACCCGTCGTGTCACTCCATGGGAGACATGGTCTATGTCATACCCGAAGTCTACCTCTCTCTCTCTCTCTCCCTCTGTCTCTGTCTCTGCCTGTCTATCCCCCGTGGCTGTGTCCAGTAAGGCATGGACCAGTGCACTGCTCTGGCCATCGGACCCAGAGACCTGGGATGAATCATACTCTTTACAATCTACACACTGTATATACATGTATACTTGGCCATCGGAGCCTGAGACCTGGGATAAGACATGGTGTACACTACAAATATATATATATGTTAATATATTATATATACATACATATATATCTGGCCCTCGGAGCCTGAGACCTGGGGGGCAGAGGTCTCTTACAGGATCTGTCATATATTCAAAGATATACGTTTTACACCATACCTGTGCCACGTCTGCCACGATTTCACATATACACGATATATATAATACATACAGTATACATATATAGTAACAATTCATGGCATGTACTGTACCTGTGCCACATCTGCCACCAGGCTGTCCGCCAGTCCCTCTGCTCAATCATGATTTCATATAAACTATATATACTATATATACTCTACATATAGAGAGACAGTAGATATCTGATATACCTGTGCCACGTCTGCCACCAGGCTGTCCGCCAGCCCCTCTATCCCTGTTGACACAGAAGGGGGGAGGGACAGGGAGGCAATGGCCCTGGGGTGAGAGAAAGAGAGTGGCAAGATCAAATAGTAATCTCCTCTTGTATGTATTAGTGCACACCAATACCCTATATATCGTACCTCAGTACCGGTGGCATCTCCTGCAGTGCCCCCAGTGGGTGTGTGGGTGCTGTCTCCACTGCCTCTGTCTCTACCTCATCTGTCTGACAGGGGGTGGTATCGGTAGGGACCTATAGGGTCAGTATATACACGTCCAACTGTATATGTACATGAGTGGGTATAAGTATAGACACACACCTTGCTTGTCTGTGTGTGCACTGCTAGTGTGACAGTGGGTGGTATCTCACACACACCCTCTGCAGGGGATAGGGAAAGGTCCAACCCACACACCACAGGGTCTGTACCCATACTCCTGTTAGTCTTGGCCACCTGTACCCCTATATGCACAACCTCCTCAATGGGCACCTGGGTGCATGCATCCTCTCTCTCCGTCTCCCTCTCCACATGCTGCACTGACCGGTGTACACTAGATAGTAGGTGGGGGTCACTGCCCTTATGCACGAGAGGGGGTGTTGTGCATATGGCGTCACTGGATGTGTGGGTGGTGGGTACCCTAGCAGAGACACCCACCGAGACTAGAGAGGGGGGGATGACATCAGCCTCAGGCTCGGTGTTGGTACATGCATCCACACAAACAGTCTCGCTCTTCCCATCCTCCTTGTGTACTACAGGTGCCTCCTCGGGCACTGCTACTTCCCTGGGAGGTGTAGGTATGGGTATATATACACTCTGGACACCGATGGATGCAGTCTCCACCCTGGGTGCAGGGGTAGGGGGACGGGGCAGAGGCATCGAGGCCTGAGTGCTACTCTCCACACTGTAGGACTGGTCAGTGAAGGTGCCTGATACATAAGACAAAAATATGGATGTACATATGCATATTACTATACTACTACACTATATGTCTTGTCAGTGAAGGTGCCTGGGGTATAAGACATATACATACATGTAACATACATATATACATACTTATACTATATACCTGTTGCAGCTGTGCTCAACGGTGTCTTGCTGCTACCTCTGTTTACCATGTGTCTCTTCCTCTCTCTGGAGCACTGAATACCTAGTTTGAGTACATATACCGTATATATATACTATACATATATACAATATATACTATACATAGACTCGGACACACGTATATATGTGGCACACTATATTGTTGCATTCAGTAACATTTCTCCATGTCTTTACCATACACTATACCTGTAGATGCTGTCTCCACTGTAGGCAGGGGTGGGGTAGATACCCTCTCCTCCTCGGGGGTGTCTCTCTTTCCCACTGTCTCCAACTCAGCCTCTGCATCAATATTGGTCTGGCATCCTGTGTATCAGTAATAGTATACATATATACCACATGTATATGTACTCAACCAGTGTATCCATTGCCCCATATCTACTATATACCACCATTTACCTGTATCCACCCCCCTCAGAGATTGCATCCCCCAGGTACTCTCTCTCTCTCCCCCTCTTCCCTTGTCATCCCCTCGCCGCCAGACACCCGCCTACGATAAGAGAGAGAGAGAGAGAGAGAGAGATAGGAAGATACAAGAAGACAAAGAGGGAGGGAGGAAGCATACACGCCACATACCTTTGGAGACGGTGCGTTGGGAATGGATATCCGGGGGAGGGGCTGAGGTGAGAGGAGAGTGAAAGAGAAACAGAGGGGGGGGGAGAAATACAGAGAGAGAGAGAGAGAGAGAGAGAGAGAGAGATAACGTACCGGCAGGATGGCTGGGGGGGACGGGAGGGTCAGGTTGGGACACTCGCTGGGAATTAGAGGAAGACGGGATAGGAGAGAGGGATGCTAGGACTTAGGCAACACGAACACAATAGAGAGAGAGCGAGAGCGAGAGAGACGGCGAGGCCTCACCTGTCACTCAGTTGCACCATCTCATCTTCGCCCCTGTCATCGATCAGGGAGCTGGGGGGTGAGACAGCCAGAGAGAGAGAGAGAGAGAGAGAGAGAGGGGGGGGGGGTCATCAGGGAGACCAGAGTATCAATACCTCATAGGCACTATGTCGCTATGCCTCTCCCCCCGGCGCCTCTGCACATACCGATATGCCTGGAAGTCAGTAGCGAGCGTAGTGGCCCAGGCAGAGAGAGAGTCACACCGGCCCAAGAGGTAGTATAATACTATTACATGCACTATACCTGGTAGGCATGGCTGGCAGCAGATGCAGTGAGCAGGGAGACCAGCACCCACACAGCTGTGGCCACCATGGCTGCAGGGCCTCTCTATGCACAGTACTAGCAGGTACTGGGTCTTATATATACACAGAGGTCGCCTCAAAAGACACATCGGTTGGAACTGACATAAGGGTGTAGCGTTCGTTTTTGTTTAGTTCTGACTATCGTCAATTGACTGCCTTTCAATCAGTCCCTGTATACGAGTGAGAGTATAGGGTGACTTGAGGTCGTAGGCCCTTCTGTGAGTCTTGGAGGGGAGACAGAGAGGGAGAGGGAGTGCCAGAGTGGCTCCCAGACTGCCCCCTGTGTTACTAGTGTAAGGAAGAGAGACAGAGACAGAGAGAGAGAAAGAGAGAGAGAGAGGTCTCGGCCATGCCCCGGCTGATAGAGCAGCTGGAGGCGCATCTGACATGCATAGCGAGACTGACCAAGAGGGAGAAGAGGGTCAGGCCCATGATGGATAGGTATGTACTCTACCTAGTTCATTCATGTATATATACATACATGTATATATATGTGGCATCCTACAACATGTGAGTGAGTATAGATGTATCAGAGAGAGAAGGGGGTCAGGCCAATGATGGACGGGAGAATATACTCTACTATATACGTATGATTGTGCCTACATGTATATATATATAAACACATATCAAGATCAGGTCCCTGGAGGGATAAGTATAATGCTATGTACGTGCGTATACATTGACTATGTGACTATATCATACATGTGTTTCAAGATGCCTCCCATCATGGATAGGGGCACATTCTCCCAACCCTTTGACTACCCCTCCCCCCACTGCCCTTCACTCCTTCTGCCTCTTGTGGTACTCTCTCTCTGTCTTTGTTTGTACCATGTATTTATTGCTCTGTATCAGTACTCTCTAACAATACCTTTCACTGCTCTCTATCACTGGGCTCCGTCACCACTCTCTATCACTACTATCCATCTCTATGTTTAACTGTCAGTGCCCAGGAGGTGGGCTTATGTACTGTGAGACTGAATGTATACTTTGAGTATATACATATAGCTTATTCCTTAACTGTCAGGGCCCAGGAGATGTGCGAGAGACTGAGTGTATATGTATATGTATTGCATATATATATGTGTGTGTGTAGTATATATGTATCGCAGGTGTATCCCCTCTCCTTACCCCCAGGGCCCAGGAGATGTGTGATAGACTAGGGGGCAGTGTGTCACCGACAAGTGGGGGTGATGCAGGAAGAGAGAGCACTGATTCCCTGGATACAGTGCAGAGGGCAGGGCTGAGGGATAACTCTGAAGTGCTGACAGGTATACATGTGTATATATCTATATGTATATATATACATATATATACAGAGAGAGAGGGCACAGACACCCTGGACACAGTACATATTGCAGGGCTGGGAGACAACTCTGAAGTGCTGACAGGTATGGATACATGCATGTATACATTGTGTTATGAGAAAAGGAGGGAGAGAGACATTTCAGAAGAAGTGCTTGCATGTGTACGTACTCTGAGAGAGCAAAGAGAGGGTGTGTATATAGACTAGTGCAGATATTCTCCTGCTCAGTATGTGTGTATTTATGCCCCCTCACCCCCAGGCCTGTGTGTCCGGTGTCTGGAGGCCAAGCAGCCCAAGGTGGTGTCGGCAGGTACTGATACTGTGTATATACTATATATATAGGTGTGTGTGTGTATATTCGTTTAATACATATGTCCAAGGTGTTGTCGGCAGGTAGGGTACCGCATAAATATGGGTGTTTCCTGCGTACTACTCTATTGTGCGCTCAATCACACTCCTGTATTCTGTATCAGACACATCCATCTCTCGGTAGTGTGGAAATGCTGATATGTGTCTTCAACCCTCACTCTACCCTCTATATATATATGTCTATATGCGTGTATAGCCCCTGGCTTTGACCTTCTGATGATGGTGCTCAACAGCAATGTACCTCTCTCTCTCTCTCTCTCTCTCTCTCTCTTTCTCTTTATCTACATATATATATATATATATATACCTCACTCCAGGCGTTGACCTTCTGATGTGGGTCCTCAACACCAATGTACTCAGCTACCACCCAGAGGTATGTCATAATATTTAGTATATGTACTGTGAGTTATATATGTGTAGATATGCTCAGCTACCATACTGTCATTGTATACATGATGCATGATATATGTGTGTGTCAACTGGCTATGGTTCGGGTTTCTATCTTAGTTAGTTAGCCATTCTAATATCAGACACACGGCTCCACCCCCTCTGGCGATGCCCTGTCCCATGCATCCAACCTGGTGCTGCACTCCACACTCAACCAGGTACGGGTATTTATATATGTATACAATGCAGTAAAGCACAATTGTATGCTCATATGCGGATACCCTGTCCAACCTGG
Organism: Kipferlia bialata; assembly: GCA_003568945.1. NCBI lineage: Eukaryota > Fornicata > Kipferlia > Kipferlia bialata. The sequence continues at coordinate 5,989 of BDIP01000059.1, forward strand.
TGCTGCACTCCACACTCAAGCAGGTTCTTTGTATGAGTAGAACATACCTTCCCTTCTATACATTTATAGTGTACGCATACGATGTATACTCATCCCTCTAGATCCTGGATGCCCTTCAGACTGGGGTGTCCAAGAAGCTAGGCCTCAGTGGACACACAGCGGCACTCCAGGTATGCAGCGATATTAATATATGTGAGTATTCATAAGTATACTACTCTCTCCCTCCCCTGGCCGCCCTCCAGCTGATCCCCCTGTCCCTCAACATATCTAATACAGTGGCAGTGCTACTCTATTCATATCTGTATATCTTCTATATAATAGTATATATATTTATATATATTTATGTGTGTGTGTGTGTGTGGATTCCCCCCAGGCCGCCCTCCAGCTGATCCCCCTGTCCCTCAACCTGGCCCCACCCATAGCCCAAGGCAGGGAGAGAGGGGGGGAGAGAGACGATCTCTCGGTGCTGAAGGTGTGTCAAGATAGTGGTCTATAATTGCTCCACTATTAGTTGCTCTCACTGGATACACCCTCCTGATCACCCAGGCCGTGCGTGTTGTGGCTGGGCAGTGTATGCTTCTTCCAAATCTATCCATTCATATCAGTATTGTAGTGTATACTATTTCCAATTCTATCCGTTCTTATCAGAATTGTAGACTATCTCATATATATATGTATATATATGTATTCCTTACTGACCCCTCAGGCTGTGCGTGTTGTGGCTGCGGGTCTTGACCCCTCCAAGCCTAGTGGGCTGTCAGAAGTGTCGGTGTCGCTGCTGGGGCAGGTATGTAGTGGTATCTATTGTATATACTATTACTATTTATACTCTATGGTCTTAAGTGGCATGTACATGGATATATACATATATATTCCAAGTGGGCTGTCAGAGGTGTCGGTGTCGCTGCTGGGACAGGTGCGTATAAGTCTATAATATGTGTGCTCAATGATAGCATAGTCCCTGATATATACTATAGTGTATCCCATGTCAATATATACCGGTTGTCCCTTTTATGATCAATGATCTCTCCCCTGACCCCCAGGCCGTGTCCCTGATAGTGGGCATGGCACACTCATACCACCAGGTACAGATGGTACTATATACATTACATACATATACATATGTATGCATATGTATACATATATATATATGTGTGTGTGTGTGGTCTATAATGATTGGGTTTCTGTTTGACATGGCACACTCATACCACCAGGTACAGTGGACATGTATGTGCAGTGTGTCTAGTTTTGTATAGTAGTATGGCAGTATGACACTCTACATTGTAAACTCTAATAGCTTCTCTAATCTTAGGTCTCCCCCGTCATGGCCAGCATAGCAGCAGCAGCTGTGTCCCTGCCCATGTCACAGCAGGAGACAGGTGGGGGTATACATTTGTATTAGTATAGATAGTTATACATCATTATATTATGGATAACAACTGTATATACTTAGTAGTATCAGTTGTGTCCCTGCCCATGTCACAGCAGGAGACAGGTACTGTATCCGTTATTTGGTAATATATAATATACATTTACACTGTCTCTCACCCCCCAAGAGGCCCCCTCCAAGGCCTCTCCCTCCACCCCCCTGCCCCTACCACACCTGGTGCCCAGTATAGCACTGGACCTGCTGTATGACTCACTCACTTGTCACAGGTAACATACTGTATATATAATTATTCATATATGTATAGATAGATAAATATAGATATTGATTAATATACACCTGGTGCCCAGTATAGCACTGGACCTGTTGTATGACTCACTCACTTGTCACAGGTAGAGAGTGTACTATACTGTGTATAGTATTATGTTTCTACAGTTCCATCAGTGTTGTACCCTGACTCCAGCCATCGGTTTGGCGACTCCCTCCGCCCTGTCCTGGGTGTGATAGCAGCACCCCTCCTGACGCACATTCCAAGGTGCATATGTATATATATATACATGTGTGTATTTCTATATTCACCTACATTTGTATATATCTGTGAGATAGCAACACCCCTCCTGACGCACATTCCAAGGTGCATATGTAGTATATATGTGTGTATTTCTATATTCACCTACATTTGTATATATCTGTGAGATAGCTGCACCCCTGCTCACACACATACCAAGGTACAGATGTATATATATACGTGTATATATATATATATATATATACTTGTATAATTCATGTTGACACACATGAGGTAATAATACCAGATTAGTGATTATGTATTTACCACTCTTTTCATTGTATGTACTCACACCCAGTGTCTTTCACCGGCTGAGGCAGGGGCTGACAGTCAAGGGCGGCACAGTAGGTATCGTCTCTGGTCGTATATCTACATTATTACACCAGTGTGTATAGGTGTATATTGATGTATATATACACCCTCACCCCCAGGCATGGGCACCAGTTCCCTCCTCACCCACTACATCAGATGCATGCGTGTTCTGTTGGAACTGCCCCTATCATACAGGCACTCCTGCCCTAGGGAGATAGCAGTGGTGCTCACACACTTGAGGTGTGTTAGTTAAGTGCAGTACTCTTGTTTACTTGCGCTCTCTGTATGTATGTATATATATGCGTTTGTTGTAGCAGTGGTGCTCACACACCTGAGGTGGGGAGGGATGTGCTATATATATGCATCCATTCGTTCATATATGCCGCTGTATATTCATCTCTATTTCCATCAACCGTACTCATGTACCAGGTCTGTGCTCTCCTGCCCTGTGCCCACCCTACAGCTGGTGGCAGCACTCTGCATCAGATGCATATTCAGGTGGGGAGAGTACATATATATACATGGGTGGATTGGTATCATACCATATGTGTACTTCTCAAGTGTTGTTCAACACACATGTACTAACACCCCCCAGGGGCGAGGGTGTTTCAATAGTTTTGTACGTATTATTTGTAATATAGATATTGGAGTGTTCATATATAGTAGATTATATATTACATCATTACCTCTAACCCCCCAGGGGCCAGGGCACTCTGAGTGACCTTGTCTCTCTGTTCGATGCCCACTTCCTCAGTCTGGTGCCACCCACATCACCAGGTATATGCAGTATATGTATGTGCACTATATATACACATCCCCAGTTAGTAAGTATATACACGTACCTCTTACCCCCAGGCGATGCCACCTGCGGCCCCCTCATTAGGGTAGCATTTGTTTCTATAGAATGTTTCTTCTTTCATCTATATAATTGTGAGTATCTCTTACCATCAGGCGATGCCTCCTCCGGCCCCCTGATCAGGGCACTGACCAAGGAGACAGCCATACTCATGGTGTCACTGCTGGATGAGCTAGGTATACATGTATATACATATATATGGTATATGTAACATACATGCAACGTATATATTTTATATGTATATCTATATACAGTGGAACTACCCCCAGGCACCCCCTCCCCCTCTGACCCTGATGTGTATATTCGATAATATTTATAATAGTATTAGTATATGTATAATAATAATAATAATATATATATATGTATAGCAGTATTCACGTCAATACAGTAGAACTACCCCCAGGCACCCCCTCACCCTCTGACCCCGATGTGTACGATGGACAGACAGAGGCATCGGAGGCAGACCTGAGGTGAGTATACATATATATATAGAGAGAGAGAGAGAGAGCGTGTGTGTGTGTGATAGAGAGAGAGAATACTGTTTACCCTTACTCTACTCACCCCCAGGGAGCGCATTGAGACTGCTGTGTCTGTGGCCGGGAGCCTCAGTCTGGCACAGACACCACCAGGTATATATACTAGGGAGGTATATATATAGGGAAGTGTATGGGTAAATCTGGATATTATGTATGGGATGGGAGTTTCTTTCTCAGCCTGGCACAGACACCACCAGGTATGAAATTTGTATAGTTAATTATAGGTATCGTCGTTCTCACCCCCCAGGCTCCCTTGTGACTTAGCGGGGTCTGGGAAATCTTAGAGATAGTCATTATGTATCAACAGTGTATATGTAACATTTTGTACCCCTCACCCCCCAGGCGCCCTTGTGACTGAGCGGGGTCTGGGTAGGGATGCTGGTCCCCTGATGGTGTGTCAGATACCGGCATATCTACAGGGGGTGGAGAGGTATGTATCACGTATGTATATATATATATATATTTACATTGTAGAGAGTATGTGTATATATACTACATGGATGTGTGGTGTGACAGATACCGGCATACCTACAGGGGGTGGAGAGGTGAGTGTGCATGATTACATTCACAGTGACATACATGCCTACATACACTAATAGTGAGTATGTGTACTTGTACCTGAAGTACTATTTATTCAGGGAATTATCTATATATATTGTGTATCTGACCCCCAGTGACGAATCCTCCTCGTCTGAAGAGAGCGAGGAGGGGGAGAGAGAGACCGAGACAGGGTTTGGGTCAGAGGTCCTGAGGGAGAGAGAGAGAGTGGAGACACAGAGGGTGACACACACGACAGAGAGGGAGAGAGAGAGGGCACTTAAGGAGGACACCCCGACTACTGAGTCACAGGACATGGACGCGGTGTTCCAACAGGGTGAGTATACTCATTGAGGACATATATATACATACTATCTATCTATATATATATATATATATACATGGAGTCACAGGACATGGATGCAGTGTTCCAGCAGGGTATGGTTATGGTGGTATATATACATTTATATATATACATACTATATATCTATGTATATATATATATATCTATGAAGTCACAGGACATGGACGCGGTGTTCCAGCAGGGTATGGTTACAGTGGTATATATACATTAATATATATATATATATGTATCGCTGTATATATATATATGTATATATTAATTGATTCATTAATACATTGATATATATCGTGAGTCACAGGACATGGATGCGGTGATCCAACAGGGTGAGTGTACTCATTGAATACATGTTTATAGGATGTACTCATATATACATATACATATGTATATATGCTCACCCCCCAGGCATGGCCCGTCTGACCCAGTAGTATATCACCTATACATATATGTATGTTGTCTTGTATATATATATATATACTTATATATCCGTTATACCCCTCTCACCCACCAGGCATGGCCAGGCTGACCCAGGTGGCCAGACACCCCTTCCCATCCATGGACATGGGCAGGTATGGCATGATGTATAGTATGGATAGTAAGAGTATACAGTCAGTATCTTTGTGTATATGTTTGTATCCCCATACCATACCACCCTCTCCCCTCCTGTCTCTCACCCCAGAGAGGGTGTGTGGACAGAGAAGGACGTCCCATTCAGCAGGTATGGTATATGTGTATATATATGACTCTGCAATGTATATAGTCTTTAAGGCAGTGTACTAGTGTATATACACAGTAATAGTCATTGGGATGGTCTTCGTGTGCATTTACACACTATCATTTTTACACATGCGCAACGCCATAGGAAATGATGATGTCAAAACTGCCTTTCGTATAATTGTGTACATCCCTATACTTAGTGTGACCTCCCAGGTTCTGTCTGATTGAGACAGCGGGTGAGGGGGAGAGAGAGAGAGATGGGGACAGGGGTACTGACCAGTGCAGTCCCTCCAACATATGCGATGGACTGGTGAGATGTGTTTCCAGCCTCATAGCACTGTCAGACACTGCGGCTCAGGTACATCTGATTCATATATATGCCTAATGTGTAGTATATAGATATGTACATAGATACATGGTCACATGTGTGTCCAGCCTGATAGCACTGTCAGACACTGCCGCACAGGTACGTATATATAGTAATATGTATATATCTATGTATGTTCATATGTATATATATATATGTATAGAAAGAGAGATAGAGTTCGTGTTTCCAGCCTCATAGTACTATCTGACACTGTGGCTCAGGTATGTATGTGCATATTCATACACATACGCCTATCTAATATCATTGAATATGTGTGGTATAGTGATAGTATTTCTTTGCCAACCCCCAGGATACCGTGCAGCACCTGACCCTACTGTGTATAGATATAGTATTATATGTGAACTGTTGATTATGATAACTTACACTAGGAGACCGTGCAGCACCTGACCCTGCTTGTCCTGCTAGACACCCTCGTCAGAGTGAGTGAGAGTGTCAAGGGTATGGCAGAGGACATGGGCAGGGAGAGAGAGGGAGAGGGAGAGACAGAGGGAGGGGGAGAGAGAGAGGCAGAGGGAGAGAGAGAGGGAGAGAGTGATGGGTCACCCACCCTGTCCACCTTCACCTCTGTATGTCTGTCCCTGAGTGATGTACTGCTCAGTGCCAGTAACGGACTCCTGGCTGCGTGTAGGTAGGGGTTATCCGCATATGTATACACTATATATGGCCTTAATATATACTCCTGGCTGCATGTAGGTAGGGGCAGATGTGCACTTGTAGTTACATATATATAGGAACCCCAGCATGTAAGTAGGGTAGCAGAATGAATACAATACATTTAGATACATTACGTTTGCTTTAGTATATGTATGTCACCCCCCCCCCCCTCCTCACCCCCAGGGATGGCAGGGTGGCCCTGTACCCACTGTACATAGCACACAACACAGGTGGGGTTATCAGTTGTACTATATGCTATGTGATATCATTCGCCAAGTCTTCGTCATACACATGTCTGGTCGCCGTGTATATATGATTGGTATTGTATTGTGTATTTACGCTCAGAGAGTTATAACATATATATATAGCACACAACACAGGTGTGGATGGTACATTTGGTAACGCCAACAATCTATATTCCCCCTTTGAGTAACTGTCTCATGTGCTCTCTCTCCCTCCCTATCCCTCCTGCCCCAGCTTCCACCATTATGTCCTGTCTGTCTCTATATTTGTTGTATATATTGCAATATAGTATACTCTCACACTAGCTTCTGCCGTTCTATCCTGTCTGTCCCTCCCTCTCTCTCAATAATATTATATTACATCCTCACTCCAGCTTCTGCCGTGTTATCCTGTCTGTCCCTGCCTGCCTCTGTACACTCCGATGCCTTAGGGGATATAGCAGTCAGTGCAGTCCAGAGGATGGCAGGTATAGGGCAATATAGATAGAGGATATACTATACTATACTGTACTATACTATACTAGGTATATATATGTATAGGTATATGCCCTGGGGGATATAGCAGTCAGTGCAGTCCAGAGAATGGCAGGTATAGGGTATATGTTCATATTTATTAGATATATGGATATAGAGAGAGAGAGAGATAGAGCGTGAAAGAGATGGCAGTCAGTGCAGTCCAGAGGATGGCAGGTTGAGATATGGAGTGTAGTATGTGTATAGTATACTTAGCATTTACATACCCATCCCTGACCCCAGGTCTTGTCTATGTCACCACCTGTAGACCCAGGCTGTCACCCAGCATGTGCCTCAAGAGCCTCAGGTTCTTGATATATACCTGTAATTGTTATATATAGAGAGAGATCCATAAGTATGTGTATATATCTGGCATATTACCCAGCATGTGCCTCAAGAGCCTCAGGTACCTGTAACATGCATGTTATTGTTCTATATATAGAGAGATCTGTAAGTATATGATCTTCTGGTATATCCCGCAGGATGTGCCTCAAGGGCCTCAGGTGGGTGTTCTTTCTATATATATTCATGTTTCCTCTCTCTCTCTGTATGTATACATCTTCTAACCTCAGAGCATCTGGTGCCCTAGCCCCCTCCTCCTCCTCCCTCGATGCAGATGCTGTCCCTCTCTCTCTCTCTCTCTCTCTCTCTCTCTCTCTCTCTCCATATATACATATATATCTTACACCAGAGCTTCTGGCGCCCTAGCCCCCTCCTCCTCCTCCCTCGATGCAGATGCTCTCTCTCTCTCTCTCTCTCTCTCTCTCTCTCCATACATATATATCTGACACCAGGGCCTCTGGCGCCCTAGCCCCCTCCTCCTCCTCCCTCGATGCAGATGCAGTCCCTCTCCTCGTGTCACCCACACAGCTACACACTGCTGGGTGGGGGAGGGGGGAGAGAGAGACCAGTACCACTGGCACTGGAGGGAGGAGAGACAGGGAGAGGGAGAGAGAGAGAGGCGTCAGGGCAGATGTGGCGGCACAGGCCCTGGGGACAGTGGTCTCACTCTGCAGGGTGCACTGCAACCAGCTGGGTATGGATATTAATGTGAATATGCGTATATGTACATATATACCCTATTAAAGTATGTGTTGTCATACTGTATGTGCCTGCACTAGTGGGGTTCATGAATGTGCAATCAGCTATGTATAAAGATGCGTTGAACTCACTGAAGCATACACTGTATATGAAGGAATAGGGTACTGACCGCCTTTCGTATATTCTAACACACACATTTGTGCATATATCCACCCCTCACCCCCAGACGGTACCTGGCAGAGTATATTCTATGTTCATATTATATATATACATGTGTGTGTGTGTGTGTGTGTATATAAGCATATCTACCTCTCCCCTCATCCCCAGACGGTGCCTGGTTGAATACATTCTCTCTCTCTCTCTCTCTCTCTATATATATATATATATATGAACATTCGTGTGTCTATGTCCACCCCTCACCCCCAGACGGTGCCTGGCAGAGTGTCCTGGCCGCACTGCTAGGGGGGGAGGTCGGACTCAAGGTGGGGGGTATATGTATGCGTTAGTGTACGCTTCAATAGTGTACACGTATGTATCATAATAGAATTGTATATAAATACCCCTAACTCCTAGGACGAGTGGCAGCGTGCCGGAGGGGTGGAGAGAGAGAGGAAGAGTGGCCCCCACCCCCCTCTCCCACACACATACACAACGCCACATGCTGCATACACCGCCATCAGGTATCGTCACACGTACCTATGGTTGTGCACAGTGTTTCAAATTGCAATGCCTCGGTATCTCTAAGTCACTATATTTACACTTTCACCCCAGGTCCTTCCACACCGACATGCCCACCCTCCTATCCTCCAAGGGCATGGGCATGTATACATATATACATATATATATACATATATATATATACTAAATGTGTACCATTGCACTAACCTCAGGGCCTTTCATACTGATATGCCCACCCTCCTATCCTCCAAGGGCATGGGCATGTATGTCACTGCGCTCACGGCACTGGCACAGCACGATATAAGGTGGGATACATATACATACTATACATACTACACAATACTTTGGGGGAGAGAGAGAGAGAGAGAGAGAGAGAGAGAGAGGATGGGTATGTATGTCACGGCACTGGCACAGCACGATATAGGGTATATTTGTGTTCTCCTCACTGGTAAGTAGTTCGTTGCGTATCCTTATCCCAGAGGCCACTTCGCGTCCCCCAATACCAAACATAGTATACCTGTGTATGTGTGTGTCTCATACTACACATCCATCTATTACTTACCCCAGGGGCCACTCTGTCTCCCCCGCCCCTGAGAGGTACACCCAGGGTGGCATGTCCCCAGGGGGCAGGGCAGTCACACAGTCCAGTCTGGTGCTATCCAAGATAGAGGCATTAGTTACACGGTGAGTTATCAACTGTTCTCTGCATAGAAGTATATATATTTGCGTATTCAATGGAGCTGGTGCTTTGTCTATGAAAGAGGCACTGGTTACACGGTGAGGACTCTCCCTCTCTGTCAGTACAACATATAGTGTATGTATAGAGAGTGATGTGTCTGGTGTATTCTAATATGGATAGTGATATGCCCCTTGTCTCACCCCCAGCCTTGACAGGGAGAGACACCCAGACTCATATATATATATATATATATATATATATATATATACATAAGGGATAGTACTCTTGTCTCACCCCCAGCCTTGACAGGGAGAGACTCTGCGGCACAGTGGATGTATTGACAGCATTCTTCACAGGTATTGTGTTACAAACTATGAACTATTGATATACTATATAGACTATATAGATTATATAGATTATATAGGCAATTGATTCATATATTGCATATACTATATATGCATATGTACCCCATGTATCCCTCACCCCCAGGTGGCATCCAGTCTCTGCAGGGCGAGGTCCTGAGGTAGGGAGTATATACATGATTTGACAGAGACTTGTCATATAATGAAGTCTAATGTAGAATACTACTTCAGTACTGAGTATAACCACCCACCTCAAGTATATATATATATATATACAATGTCTCTGCAGGGCGAGGTCTTAAGGTAGGGAGTATCATCAAGAATGCAAAGAGATTTGTTAGTATACAGATAACTATACTATGTGTAATGGAGCTAAGTCTGTAGCTAAGTCTGTAGCTAAGTCTGTAGCTAAGTCTCTACAGGGCGAGGTCCTGAGGTATGAGTTGTTCATATGCTAGTGGGTTCATGTTATTCATATGTACTCCCTATAGTCTTCGTGCATTCACATGATTCATATATACTGTACATGCAGGGCGAGGTCCTGAGGTATGGAGTGTATACATGAGTCCAGAGAGATCTGTGTGCACCAGTACCACCGAGAGGATATATATGTTATATGCATAAACAGTATTATTACACATACCCATATAGACACTCCCTCTATCTACCCCCAGGTCTGTGTGCACCAGTGCCACCCAGGTGCTGGGTTACACGTGATACATATATACATAGTATATACTATGTATACGACTTCTTATATATATATATGTATGTATATATATATCTATATCTACCCCCAGGTCTGTGTGCACCAGTGCCACCCAGGTGCTGGGTGCCATACTCAGGGCTAAGCAGAGGACAAAGGTATGGATATGTATATATATAGATATAGGTGTGCAGATTGGTGTAATACTCTTTAATAAGAGATGCGCAATACTTAGGGCAAAGCAGAGGGCAAAGTGATGGTGAATATTGTACAGTTCCATTGATGAACTTTTTTTTTCTATTGTTTGTGTATCCGCATACCCACTCACCCTTAGACCCTGAACAGCTCCAGCAACTCTGTCTTTGGAGATGAGAGTGAGGAGGAGGCAGAGAGAGAGACATCCACAGGGAGAGAGTCATCCTGCGGAGAGGACCTCTCCTCTCTGCCTGACGCCTCCATTCTCTCTCCCCTCCTGCACCCTTTAACTGCAAACACAACAAAGGGGGAGAGAGAGAGGGAGAGAGAGAGAGACCAGGGGGCCAGGGCAGTCAGTGCAGACATATGCGCCAGGGCTCTCACGTCGCTAGGTATTGAGTGTCCACATACTAGTGTATACATGTGAGTGTGTGTGGCAATATCTTCGTATTCATACCCCCTCACCCCAGTCAAAGCTGGGCCTCTCCACCCTTTCTCTCTCTCTATATATATACCCCTCACCCCAGTCAAGCTTGGCCTAGTCTCCGATGGCATGGAGACAGTGGCACATGCACTCATGTGTGCAGCGGCTAGGACAGCTACGGGTATGTGTGTATATGTATCGTCATGTATAGTGTATGCCACTATATATATTCATTTGACTCCATGTACGCAGCACTGCGACAGGTATGTGTGTTGGTGGTGTCTCAGAATGTGTGTTACATGTATGCATGTGTGTTACTCTATATTGAATATTCACTTCATATCCATGGTGTTTGCGTATACCTCTCCCTCTCTCTCTATGCCTATCAGACATACCATTCACCCCAGGCCACCCCCTGTCCCACATCGGTGGTGTCCCCGATGTATACCTCTCTCTCCCTCTATATATATACATATGTACAAGTACATATTTTTTACCATTCACTCCAGGCCACCCCCTGTCCCACATCGGTGGTGTCCCCGATGTGCTGTCTGCTGTGATGGGGTACAAGGGGGGGGAGGGGGATGATGTAGCAGGTATGATAGCTATATATATGCAGTGAATACATATATTATTGTATAGATATCCTGTCTGCTGTGATGGGGTGCAAGGGGGGGGAGGCACGGCAGGGGGAGGAGGGGGATGTAGCAGGTATAATAGCGATATATATGTAGTGAATATATATACTAATGTATAGCTGTGATGGGGTACAAGGGGGGGAGGCACAGGAGGGGGATGATACTACAGGTATAGTAGCGATATATATGTAGTGAATAGATATACTAATGTATAGCTGTAATGCGGTGCAACGAGGGGGGGGGGGGGGGGGGGGGGGGATTTAATGGGGGTGTGGGGGGGGGGGGGGGGGGGGGGGGGGGGGGGACACAGAGAGGGGGGAGAGGGGGAGAGAAGAACGCCAGTTAGAACGACATGTAAGAGTACTCTGGAAAGAAGAATATAGCACTGACTAGTATGACCAGAGCACAGAGAGATGAGTGAAGGAGAAGGTCAATCTTGGTAAGAGGTCTTGCATCTACGCACACAACCACGAACTCACACATCAAATCCACAGTATATACACCAATCCTCCACAATATAGCGCCATAGACGCACTCAACAGACCCCAAGTGCATCTGCCCCAGCTCAGTATCAGATATATCACACCGCATCTATACCTATCTGCCCCCACCTGTCATAACTCTCAGCTCCTCCCTAGAGAGGTAGCGGAAATGGGACGCATCAAGCCTTCCCATGGTCTGGTCTGTGTCTGTGGGTGTCTGGTGAGGCTAGAGTGGACAAAGAGAGAAGTAGTCCATTCTTAGAGTCAGTGAGACAGGACTCATCATTCTAGTGACGCCAATGGTCACTTGATTGATTGGCTTATTATCACCCTCTTTCTATACGTACTGCCACATATAGAGGAGTATATCATCAGTAGGCTCTAGCATACGAGGGAGGCATACGTATAGGACGGTATAGAGGCAGGAGTCCCTTTGCGACAGTGATCTGAGACCCGAGAGGAGAAGCACATCCTGTACCTTAACCATTTATGGACAGAGTGAGGGACCTGTCGTCATCTGAGGATGAGGAGGTCATAGTGGTCAACGCAAAGGTGGGTGGAGGCGGTGCGGAGGTGCATGTGTGGGTGATGGCATTGATAGTCACTCTTGGTACCGATACCGGTACTGGTACCAATTCAATTCAGATACTCATAGTACACTCTCTGTGCCATTGATGCTTCATTATGTGTTGGGTTGACGTGTTTGGTTGTGCGACAGTGAGGTGCTGGTCTTTCTTTAGGCGTGATGATGTTCTATCGATACCGGTACCGGTACCAATACTGTTCTTACTACATGCACTCTATAATATACCATCCATGTGTGAGTGTCTTTAGATATCGTGGACAGCTGTGTATTGTTGTATTGGTATGCGAGCATGGGTCAGGATACATCGATGGGTCTTGTATGTTTAAGCCATGCTCTCTCTCTCTGCAATCTCTCAGTCAGCTGTCTATCCACTCCCTCCCCTCACCCCAGACCCTCATCATTGGGCCATGTGGTGCTGGCAAGACATCCTTCATAGCATCTGTCACAGGTGGGTAGACATGATGTGGAGTATACTATGAATGTTGCCTTGCCATATAGTGTAGGTCAATAGGTGTAGTCAACGCAGCAGTCACAGGTGCCGGAGTGCACTGATCAGATGTTGCCCTATAGTAGAGCCCCCCCCCCCCCACCCGCAGGTGGTGACATTGAGAGGATGGATGCCAACAAGGCCACCCAGTACGTGTCACACAGGTGGGGAGAGGGATGGTGTATATAATTATGTACTTCTTACACTCTATGAGGAGTGGCCATGTCTGTACTCTCTCTCCCCCCCCTCCTGATCCAGTGTGTATGCTGTGGAGAAGCACGAGGGAGAGGTGATACCCCTAGACGAGGGGGGTGCATCCCTCACCCTGCCATGCGCCATGAACATACAGGTGGGACGGCATGTATGTATGTGGCATGAGTGTATCGTGAGTATCATACTATGCCATGTCCCTGTATGTAATGCATATGTGTCCCCCCCCCCTGACCCCCCAGTTTCTGATCTGGGACGTGTTTGGCCAGGACACCAATGCCCAGGCCGTCAACCCCATGCTCAAGAGAAGCACGTCCCTCACCCTGATAGTGGGGGACGTCACATCGGAGCACATACTCGATGTAGAGAGGTGGGTGTGGGTATATATAGGGACATGGTATGACGAGTGTAGGGACAGTTTGGCGCATTATGGTATAGTTATCCCTTTCATTCCCCTCCCCTCCCCCCCCCACCCCAGGTCCCCCCTGATACCCTACAGACAGATCATGACACACACTCGGCAGCCAGGTACAGTGGTGCCAGAGACTCATGCGTCCATGTCTCATTATAGTTAATGGTTACCACATTCCCATATACCCAGCTCAAGTGTATACCACATGCTCCTCCACCCCTCCCCCCCCCTCTCTGACACAGTGACCAACATCCCTGTCCCCTGTCTGTTGGTGCTCAACAAGATCGACCTCATGCCCAACGGGTGGCTGGAGAAGCGCAAGGTGGGGGGAGTGTATAAGTGTTAGATAACACATGTATGTCCACCCTGACCCCCAGAAGCAGCTGGACGCCTTCCTATCCACCCATGGCTTCATAGCATGCTGCGCCACAAGTGCCAAGAAGGTGCGGTCACACACGTGCCTATATAGTATGCACCCTCTGCCACCTTCTGTCCCTGCCCAGCCCCTCATGTCAGGACAGGAAGTCCTGCCGGTCGGTGTTTGACATCGCAGCCTCCAAGCACATAGCTACCATAAACAGACACAACCCAAGTGAGTGCATGTCTCATTGATTCACATTTATGTATCTCTCTGTCCCATGTCTCTTCTTTCTAATGTCTGATGCCCCACCCCAGATATGTTTGATGGCGACATGGAGGGCACAGAGTCCAGTGAGAGCGAAAAGTGAGTGTTTCCCTCTTTGATAGTATAACCCTCTGTATCCTATTTGATGGGAGACATCATAGGACGAAGAAGTCTCTTTCTCGTCCTCCATATCCATCAATATATGTATTTCCATTCCCCCCCCCCACCCCAGGCTTGACATTGTGACCCCTGTGTCAGAGGCCAAGGGTGGTACCAGTGCATCTGGGGGAGGGTGTGCGTGTTGAGGGGTCATGAGTGCTGGGGTTGTGTGTGTGCGTAGATGTTGCCGGTCAGGGCATTGTGTAGTTGTATATGAATGTGGGGGTATTGGATAGTGTAGAATGCTGAATTAGCCGTATCTTTCCAGATGTGGCGTGTTTCAAATAGAGTGTGAGAGGAGGACCGTCATGAGTGTGTGATGTAGAGTGAGTAATGGGTCTATCGATCTATTCATCGTCATAGTAATGATCCGCTATCTATCAGTGCCTATCTACATGGGGACATCCACCAGAGACGCCACCACTCTCCCCTCTCCCTCTCCCTCCCCTGTCTCTGTCGACCCCTCCCAGGCCACATCTATGGCAGAGCCCCTGGCCACACCGCCCAGCAGCTCCCTGGGGTTAGGTACATAGATAGAGGGAAATGGTACAAAAATTAGGATACATACACAAACACCCACCTTGCAATTGCCGTTGTGATCTCTCTCTCTATGAACCTGCCGAGGGGTCTGGCGCCAAAGGCCTAGGGGTCAGACAGGGGATATTCAGTACATGCACTGCAACACTAAAACACACTGAGACGTCACTCTCTCCATTCAAGATATACACATACACACACTTAAGTGCCGTACCGGTGTAGTGAGTGCCAGCCTGACTGCCTGATCTCTGACGTCATCTGATATGGAGAGGGTGACCTCGGCCTCGGTCATAAGCCTATGGGGTCAGGGGGGTATGGAGACATACGCATATACATACCAATATTCATATATGGTCGCAGGTACATTTACACATTCATGTGCTCATGACACCCACCTCTTGACCAGGTCGCCTGCCAGTATGTTGAAGATACTGGAGAGGGCAGAGGCAGAGAGGGGCTCAAACAGAATGACCTCGTCCAGCCTGGGGTGGGGAAGGACAGACAGAGAGACAGTGAATAGAGAGAGAGCAATGCGCACCTGTTTAGGAACTCTGGGGGGAAGTGGTTCTTGACGGCATTGTCCACAATGGCCCTGGTCTGCTTCGAGAGGGAGGGGTCCTGGGGTTAGGGGGTGGCGTGGATAACATGAGTACATACAAATTACCCCGTACCTCGAGCAGTGCCCTGGACCCCAGGTTGGAGCTGAGGATGATGACGGTGTTGTCAAAGGATACCGTGTTGCCATGCCCGTCGGTCAGTCTGCCATCGTCCAGCACCTGCAGCAGGATGGTCAGAACCTAGGGGGTCAGAGAGATACATGGGGTATATGGGTCCTGTATATAGTGCTGGTTTCATACCTTGGGGTGGGCCTTCTCAACCTCATCGAACAGCACCACAGCATGCTTCTGCCTTCTTACGGCCTCGGTCAGCTGACCAGCCTGGTCAAAGCCTAGGGGTCAGAAGAGGGAGGTTAGTTAGGGACATAAGTGTATGTCAACATTGAGAGACATGTGTCCCGTACCGACGTATCCAGGTGGGGCCCCAATGAGCCTGGCCACTGTGTGCTCCTGGCTGTACTCGCTCATATCAATGCGGATGAGGGCGTCCTAGGGTGAGGGTGCATGTATATTAATATGAGGGAGATAGAGATAGACACCGATACCTTGGAGTCGTATAGCTCCTGTGCCAGTGCCTTTGCTAGGGCTGTCTTGCCCACCCCAGAGGAACCGATGAACAGGGCCGAGCACAGGGGCTTGCCTGGGGGTAAGGTCGACAGCATGATATATGATGTCTGTATATCGTGTAAGAATACCTGGCTTGGCTAGGCCTGCCCTTGACCTCAGGATGGCATCTGCCACAGCTGTGACAGCCTTGTCCTGGCCAATCAGGGACTCGTGCAGCACCTGCAGTGAGTATGGTATGGGTGGGAGACAATACAAGACTATATGTGATCTGGACACATGTATAGGACTGTCCATGTATACAATAGATACACCAGTCACCCGTACCTCTCCCAGCTTGAGCAGCCTCTGCCTCTCGGTTGTGGTCAGTCTCTCCACAGGAATGCCAGTCCACTTGGACACAACTGGGGTCAGGGGGGAGTGGGGGAGAGAGGGAGGAATGGTATTGAGACCGTACCCTGTGAGATCTGCTCCGGTCCGACCTCGTAGTTGAGCAGAGCCTTACGCCCAGACTCTCCCTGATGGGTTAGACATGTATGAAGACTACTGACCATACTCTGCAGACCCTACCTCCTGCGACCTCTGCCTCTCTATCTCCTGGTCTGCAGCCATGGTTGCCTTTCTCAGACCCTCCTCCAGCTCAGGAATGGCACCGTATCTGGGGTGAGAGAAGCAGAATGAAACGAGCATCACCCATGAGAAGAACTGCACAGCGTGCCTGATATGTATATGTGCAACGCATGACGACTACCCGAACCCACCTGAGGTCTGCTGCGGCCTGCAGCTCATTGCGGCTCTCTGCAAGCTCAAGTCTCTCTCTCATGCTGGCGAGCTTGGCCTTCATCCTGTCATTGGAATAAGGGTATTGGAATAGGAGTATACATAAGAATATAAATATTATGTAAATACAAGTTACACAATGCCACCCACCTGCTCTGCTCATCAATGGCCCCTCTCTCCCTTCTGTACTGCTCGAACAGGGGCTGGATGGACTCCTCCAGCTCCTGGATGTCCTGTCTCACCTGGGGGTCAGTATATATAGGTATATAGGTGTATACCCAGTGTCCCCACCTGCTTTAGCCTGTCCTTGCTCCTGGCGTCTCTCTCCTTCTCAAGGGCGGTGGCCTCAATCTCCAGTCTGGTCTTCTTCCTGGCCATCCTATCGGTCAGAGGGGTATGTATGTATGATATCTATACAATCATAGGTCTATATACACACTCCTATCCACGCCCACCCACCTGTCCAGCTCCTCTGGTTGTGAGTCCAGCCCCACCCTCACAGCAGCAGCAGCCTCATCTACCAGGTCGATGGCTGCATCGGGGTTGCGTCTCTCGGGGATGTACCTGAGAGTGAGGGGGAGAAAGATCACTGAATGTAGTACTGTAGTCACTGATAAGGATACACGTGTGTATGTACTACTAGCCCTGTACCTGTGGGAGAGCCTAGCTGCCTGAACCAGTGCTGCGTCTGATATACGCACGTGATGGTGGGCAGAGTAGCGACCGACAAGACCTCTAGAGGTGAGAGAGGAGTTCTTGATGGCCATCAGTGAGTAGTAGGTAATCATCAGGGAATCATACACATAGAATGCTATTGATATGAATATGACATAGAATCCTACCTGAGGATAGAAGTGGTGTCAGCCACATCTGGCTCGTCGATGAAGACCTCGGCAAACCTAGGGTCAGACAGACAATATTGGGATATCTACCAATTACAATCACCACTCCAGTGACCACCCCCCACCTTCTCTCCAAGGCCCTGTCGTCTCTGATGTACTTCCTATACTCCTCGCCAGTGGTGGCGCCAATCACACGGATCTCACCTGGGGGGTCAGAGAGAGTAAGCGAGACACGGAGACAACAGATTCAAAGATATACGCATTGTATATATACAGTACCCATGCCCATACCTCTGGCCAGGGCTGGCTTGAGCAGGTTGGCGGCGTCTGCCCCTCCCTTCTGTGCGCCAGCGCCCAGGAGGGTGTGGAGCTCATCGATGAAGAGGATGCTCTCACTGGCCTGTATCTCCTTGATGACGCTCTTGAGCCTCTCCTCAAACTCTCCTGGGGGGTAAGGGAGGGGGAGGTGTATGTGTGCGTCAGCAGTCTAATGTCCTTACCTCTGTACTTGGACCCAGCTATCATGGCACCAAGGTCCAGGGAGTAGATGCTGGGGGTCAGGGGGGTCGAGGGTGTAGGATGGTGGATAGGAAGTATGTAGGTTATCCCTCATATATATACTCTATATATATACCTAGTCCTGAGGCTGTCTGGCACGTCTCCCCTCACTATCCTCTGTGCGATACCGTCTATGATGGCAGTCTTTCCCACACCGGCATCGCCTGTCAGCACTGGGGTCAGGGAGGGTAGCGTATGTGGACTCCTGAATATGAATGCATATATATACACTGCCTGCCTCTTGCCTGGGTTGCTCTTTGTGCGTCTGCACAGGATCTGTATGATGCGTCTGATCTCCTCGTCCCTTGCAATGCAGGGGTCGAGCTTGCCTGGGGTGAGACAGAGACACTAGAGAATAGTATCATATTAACTGTAACTGTACAGTGACACCCACATAACTCACCCTGCTCTGCCCTCTCTGTCAGGTTGATGCAGTACTTGTCCAGGGCCTGGGGTGGGAGACAAGGATGAGGTAGAAATGGTATATAGATCTTGAGATGTGTCCCTCTCTACCCGTATGGCCATACAACACACACATTCCATGTACACACTGTACACTACGCATACCTCAAAGGCCTGCTCGGCATCCTCAGAGTCAATCTTCCTGCCCCCCTAGGGGTGAGATGGGGTGATTGTTATTGTGAGGTATGTATGTACACCACCCACCTTGATGTTCTCGAGTGCCCTTGTGGCAGCGGAGATGGTCATGCCTGGGGGGTGAGGGGGGGGGTACTAGGAAGAGAGTATTTAGACATAGAGTGTGCCCCCACCTGAGTCTGCGAAGAGTGCCGACACCTTCTTGTCCTTAAGGAGGGCATGCAGCAGGTGGTACACACTGACTAGGGTGTCGCCCTCCTGAGGTTGGGAGAGAGAGGGAGAGAGAGAGAGAGAGAGAGTGAGAAAGTATGAGAGAGGAGAAAGTAGGGAAGCCTTGAGAAATACAACAAGTATATACATGCATATGTGAATGAGTCTAAGGTTCTTGCATTGCCAGTACCTTCTTTGCCACCTTGGTAGCTGTGTACAGGACGTCGTTAAGGGCACTGGGGTAAGACAAAGAGAGAGAAAGGGGGGGGAGAGAGAGAGTGACTGAGAGAGTTTGTGAAATATACTCGTACCTTGTGGCGTGTGGCTGCTGTGGGACTGGTGACACTGCAGGTAGCTTGGACACCTCAGTCTCTAAAGGGGTGAGGGGGGGGGGGGGGGGGGTAACAAGGAAAAAAAAAAG
>BDIP01000060.1:0-35224 GCA_003568945.1 Kipferlia bialata
CCAGACCCCCACATTGGCCCCCCCCCCCCCCCCCCCCCCCCCCCCCGCCCCTTCTTCTCTCTACTGCCCTGGTACCACCTCAACACGATGTTTTTGGTACTACACCCTTTGGAGTTTTTGTCTCTACACCCTTTCTTTGGTTCATTCACTTAAGATGAGTGACTAATCTCACCCCAGTGTAAGTTCCCCAGCGCTTGGAGGGACTATGTATCTGAGGCTGACCAGTGCCATCCCTTCATGTCAAAGAGGGACGGCCACCCCAACAGGTATTGACATACAAATTCTATTCCATGCTTTGTGGGACAGTACGTCTTCCTTTGGTTCTACCTCCCTTCCCTTTTACTCACTCAGGTACATGCACCTGAAGCAGGCAGACATCTACTTGGGCTCTGTCAACAAACCCTCCACGTGGGCTCCTAAGCATGGTACAGGCGTCAGCAACGAGAGAGTAGCTGTGCTGGTGGCCACTGCCATGAGGTATGGTGACATATACTGATGTCGGCCAGGACTCTATAAGGAGGAATCTACTTGCTTCACAGTGTACCCCAATGAGGTGTGATTTCAACGTTCCAGCACCTATCGTCTTACCTCAGGTGGTTCTCCGACAGACGTGGACTGCGTGCCTGTATCAAGAGGCTGACCAAGAACAACGGCTACTTCACCTGTCCCTCCACCAGACCCGTCTTCCCACCCCCTCTCCCCGGCATCCACGAGCACTACTCCATCTCGGATGCGTGTAGGGGTCTGGACATGGAGGGTGTGCCTGGAGCAGTGGCCAGAGCAGGGGTGTACCAGGGCTTTGAGGCAGCGGACCTCTTTGCCGCCGAGACACTACCTACATGTGACGCATATACTGCGATTGCGCTCTCAGACCGCAACACTCTCGCTGGTCTCTCTAGTGTGTCAGCCTGTGGCCTCGCACTCTACGTCACTGTGGCGAACAGCAGGCGGCACTGGGGAAGCCAGTCGTATCTACTCGATGAGGTACTTTGACTTCTATGTTCTCTATACACCTTGCTGTGTGCTGTCCATCCATACTTACGATTCAGGTCTCCAGGATGGTGTCCCTGCCTCGACTGGGTGAGATTCCAGACGACACTGCCACTGCCCTTGGTCTCCTTGTCGTCAAGTCCCGGCCTACCAGTACTCAGTCAATTCAAGTACTATCTGGACTCGTCAGTGTCGTGCCTGCATCATTCTGGTCTCCAATCATAGAGGTATATATCCTACTATTACACTGCTCCAGATATGATGCGTATTCACCCCATCACCAATCCCTTGCGTATTCTCCCTGGTGCACAACTAACCCCAGCATTGGAGTAGCTGTGGGAGGGCCGCTGTTAACGCAGGGTTCTCCTTCGTGTCCTCCCTCCCTACTGCCGTGCATCCTGGCGAGTGTGCAGCCATTCTCGACATAGCAAGCAGATGTACCCTCTTTAGCCCTGGCTGGTCTCTCTCCCAGGTCCTCCAGAGACCAGCTCTCTGGGAAAGGTCGGGTGGCAGGATCCTACTCGATAGAATCCACTCGGTGCACGAGCTGACTCGCCTCAAGGAGAGGGTACCACTATCTCTGCTGGTGAGGCAGTCAGTGGAACCCACCAGCGTGCTTGGGCCCCTCTCCCGGCTCCTCACTGCTCTGAACCTGGGTAGTAGTGTGCCTGTCTTCACTGCCGCACTCGAGAGGCTGGCAGAGGCATCCTCCCTGCTACGTACTCTTCAGACCGAGCACCACGAGATAGCCTTACTTGGCGGTGTCTTCGCAGAGCCCCTTAAGGAGTGCGTCGACTCTCTCCAGGCTGCCCTAGTGCGGGCCCCTACGACCTCTGTAGTGGATGTACCCTCTCTGCTGGCCAGGACTCTCGAGCAGCTACGTGTTGTTGGTGAGTGTGCTGGGTCTCCTCTGTTCAGATACCTGATGGCACACCCTCAGCAGATAGGGATTGGCATACCTCCTGAAGTAGATGATGATGGTGTAGAGACCCCCGAAACTGAGGGCAGCATTCCAGATGAGGGGGAGGAGGAAGACGCCACCCTAGAGGTACAGCCAGAGCCACTGCTACCTCCACCCCCAGTGCCTGTCGTTGACGACCTCGTAGCTGTAGCCACTTGCGTCCAGGACGCCAACACCTCTCTCTTGAGCCGTGGTGTCGACACCAAGACCGCAGATATGCTGGCGAGAGTGCCTCTGTATACACTGGAGAGGCACGTGGACGCCATCTGCCCCAACACTAGGAGGGGTGTCGCAGACGCTGCTGACACCAAGGTGTATGTGCGGATCATCACCGCTATGCCGGTTCTCAGGCCCTTTGCCACGGCTCTACAGGAGACCATGAAGTGCGCTGGCAACCCTCTCTCCGACACCGACAAGGCCAGTGTGGATGGCATCATCGACCAGATCCAGGCCTTCCAGGAGGGCGGCATGACTCTGCCTCGTGGGCTGTCTACCCCTGTAGCCTCACACCTAGCAGCACTCTGCCGCACGCCAGAGAGCCTGGCCTTCTATCAGTGTGCGGCAGGCCCTGCCAAGCTGGGTATGGCCTTTGCAGCAGCACAGTCCGACTCTACGTCGCACCTTCTCAACCCACGGAGCAACAGGGGAGCCATCGTCCCCATCAAAGTCGTCTCTGACTTTACGTGGCTGATTGCAGACGCCGCGTCCCCCATGTTTCTCCTCAAGAGTGACAGGCCTCTGGAGGAGAAGCTGCAGCAGTTGGCTGGCATTGACTACGGGAAGAGCAGAGAGAACCTGGTGTCTGTGGACCAGAACCACGAGAACCTGAAGAAGTTCATTCTTGCTAGCCAGGGGTCTGGCCAGGAGGGGCTGAACTACGATGCTGGCTTCATTCTCAAGCAGGGGTGAGTATATGCACTATATACTCTATTCTGTTGATGCAGTGTTGTGACTAGTGACTATCCATCTGTTATGGTTCTATGAAGACACCAAGACTAATCATCCATTGACCTTCAGCTTTGTCATGACACTGAGTGGGGAGGGGCCTCAGATCACTGTCGGCAAGGACAAGACAGCGCAGAAGTGGGACGTGCATGACCTACAGTTGCTGAAGAACCAGGTACTTTTCCTATGAGACCACACATATTCATTCAGAGTGTAGTATTTGTGTGTCATGCCGAACGTTAACCTCAGATCATCTTCAGTACCAGTGACGACCCTGCGCCCAAGCTGTTGGTCCTGCTCTTAAGTACGTGTCATATGTAGCTAGCATCTATATATATGATACATAAGACCATCATATTGACTCTTACCATCAGGGACTGCCCAAGAGATATGCGCTAAGGAGGCCAGCACCCTGCAGTCTCTCACGGGACACGATGTCACTAGGAGTGTGCAGTTCGCTCCCTGTGAGGCAGACGAGGCCCTGGCAGAGGGTATGCTGCAACAACTGAAGGAGGTGCGAGGGTTGATAGCAGACGAGATCGCTAACCAGAGCCTGATCGCTCAAGAAGTGCGTAGGGATGAGACTTGTGCCTATATGACCACCAGAGACATACTCTCCCAGGAGACAGAGATGGGGAGGAGGATCCACACTCTGCACTTTGCAGATATCGAGAGGTTTCAAGTCAACCCAATCAGCAACCCTGTCCCGCTGAAGGCCTCTACTGTCAGCTCTGTAAAGGTCACGGCCAGTACCGTTCTCGACACTGTCCAGGCCCTCTGCCGATCAGCACAGAGGCCTGTTCTCAGTGTGCGTAACGTGCACCTTGGCAGCGCCGAGTCCACTATCGAGGACATCAAGGCCCTTGTCGCTCATGCGGCTGCCTTTCCCAATGTGTGTCATGTGGTGGCCCTACCATGTCAGATGCCACAGGGTGTCCAGGCCCAGATGCGGCAGTACCTTCTTGGTACTGAGGCCCCACTGCCTAACAGCTTTGGACCCATTGTCCTCTGTGACGTGACAGGTAGTACGGCCACTTCGTTCCCTGCCCTTGTAGTGGATAGGGCCTGTATTGACAGCCTTGTCCCTCTCAAGGCGGCAGAGGCCAAGATCAGACCTGCATTCCTGGTCACCAGTGCCCAGGCCGGCCAGGGCAAGACCACACTTGCCATGCAGCACCTAGGCCCAGACCCCCTCCACCTACACGTCTCTGGCCCTGCCAAGTACTCCACGCTCTGTCAGTCGATAGCAAGACAGCTACCTGACTCGACCGCTGGCGTTGATCTCCACATCGATGTTGGTAGGCCACTGGGAGACGGAAAGTATACCTCAGGGCAGTGGGTAGCAGAGAGTGCTGTGTTCTCCCTACGCTGGCTGGGTGGCCTAAGGGGACCAGGTATAGTGGTGCCTACTCCTCTGAGACTAGCAGTAGAGGTGGCCTCCGACATATACCCCCAGGCCGCTGTCTACTCAGGCATTATGGGATGCCCGGCAACAGAGCTTAGGTTTCCAACTACCTGCAGTCAGTTTGTAGCGGAGTACCGAGTGACAGAGGCGTCAGCACAGGCATATGAAGCTGCGTGTGCACTATATATCCTAGCCCACAACAAGGATAAGAAGGTTATGGGTGCCGACCAGAAGGACGAGGAGGACGCCCCTTGTGACGTCTCAGCTCTGGTACACTCCCTACACCCTGCAAGTGGCAGCGACCCAACCCCTGTCCTTAAGTACGCCTATGAGCAGATAAGCAAGGGTAGTGACAGCCTGTCGTGGTCGGCGGTCACTGGCGTCCTGGTCTGTCTTCACCCAACACTGATGCGTCTCGGGCGGTGTCCCCATATTAATGAGTTGGGGGACAATGTTGCCGAAGACCGGGACGCTTTGGCCGCTAGGGCTGAGGTAGTTACCAGGGCTGTTGACTTTGCCAAGCAGTACCATGTCAAGGCAGTCTCCCAGAGTGTACAGTGTCAACGGACAGTGATTGAGAACGGCACCAGGGAGACTGGTGCTGTAAAGGAGGTCCAGAACGAGCATCAGGTCGGTTATGCCAATCTCAAGTCCACCTACATCACTCTGGATGCCGGTGACGGTCTTCTTGTGTTCAGTAACTCTGGATTTGAGTGGCCACCTGCCTTCAAGGCACTTCTGAAGCAAAGGGGCGCCAAGCCATCGACAACTGACAAGTTGACATCCGCTCAGCGGAAGGTTCTGATGGCCGAGTACTGTATCGGACCTGATGCTGCCAACAAGTGCGCTGGGTTCCAGTCGAGCGTAGCAGGGTTCGAGTACCGTTCCGATGCCGCTTTCAAGATGAGTATGCTCCACGCTAGAGTGTCCCAGGGTCTCCCTGTTGTCCTGATAGGTGACGGTGGCACAGGCAAGACAGCACTTGTCACCACCTATCTAGAGATGAGGGCGGCTCTCTCTGCTGAGGGTACCTTCGAGTACAAGGCATCCACCGTCAATGCTGCCACCTCTGAGACCGATATTGAGGCACTGTTCTCAGCTGCTTGTGCGAAAGCGGCAGAGGAGCACTTAGCCGACTACCAGTATGTTCTCTTCTTCGATGAGATCAACGCCTCTCCCCACAGTACAGAGATCATGGCAGGCGTACTCTCTGGGAAGTTCAGGGGGACCTCACTACCCCCATGCGTTAGCGTCGTTATGGCCGTCAACCCCCTCCGCACCTGCCACAAGGAGAATGCTATGCTGCGTAGCATGACGCACAAGGTCCCCTACGTGTTCAGAGTCAACCCTATGCCTGAGTCTATGCTGCAGTGCATGATAGACTTCGGGGGTCTTGCTGCTGAGGTAGGACTGATGGACGTCAGTATGTGATACATAGTACACTGCATACTCTCCAAACTCTGCTCATATCCAGGACGAGAAGGACTATGTCCTCGAGATGCTGAAGACCGCTGCAGCTGCTAACCCCACTCTTGGTATTGACGACCGCCTCATTCAGAAGGTGGTAGCCACACATCAGGCTGCCAAGGAGAAGTCCAGAGGATACTCGTTCTCTGTCTCCCTCAGGTAGGTGCCCCCATAATACATATATCTTTTGATTGTCCTTAATCTCAGGGATATCAACAGATTCGTCAGCCTCCTGAAGGTTGCTAGAGTGGTCTTTGCCCCAATGGTCGAGGACAGGAGAGGAAGTGCCTCTGAAGTCGAGGCATTTGTTCTACACCTCACCTATGTGCTCCGCATTCCTGATCCGGCTAGCAGGCGTGGAGTAGTGTCTAAGATAGGTGGAGAGACAGGGGTGGGTCTGTGTCAGGCAGAGTGTATGGGCTGGCTGGATGAGGCAGCAGGAGCCGGCAAGACATCTGACGTCACTGGTATGGTTGTCGCTAGAAACAGAGCCTACTCTGAGAACGCCCCTGCCCTACTGATGTGTATATGGGCCAAGGTATTGATAGTGTGCACAACCATACATACATATTACATCTCCCGATACTGTCACTGACCCAGGTTCCGATCATCATCATTGGAGAGCCCGGTACCTCCAAGTCCCTAGCCTTGAGGGTCTGCTATGAGTTCCTAGCGTCCGCCAAGAGCCACGAGGTCTTCCCCACCAGGGTATTGGAGACAGTCTATCAGGGCACCACACAGAGTACCTCAAGTGGTGTACAGAGAGTGCACAGAGAGGTGCTGGCCAACGTTCCCAAGGTACTGTAGTGGTCTGTATCGCCACCTCTATTGCGTGACTAATGTGTGCACTTACCTCCAGGATGGGTCATCAAAGATCACTTCCATGTTCGTCTTTGATGAGCTTGGCCGTGCTGCCCAGGCCCCAGGCAACCCCCTCAAGGCTCTGCACTCTATCCTGGAGCCACACGGTGGCCAAGAGAACCTGACATTTGCCTTTGTAGGACTCTCCAACCACAGCGTAGACTCTGCACCCACATCCAGGGCACTGGTGGTATACAGGTAGGACCATGTATTAGGAAGGGTCCTGCTTGTCTTACAAGTAGTGTATATCAACTGTGGGCTGTAGTGTTAGACTCCATTTACAACCAGGCTCGGGACCAATGATGGTCTCGCAACCACTGTACGTGACATTCTGCACAAGCGTGTCACCACCCACCAAGCGGAAGCACTGGCTTCGGCACATAACGCCTTGGTAGCCAAAATGAACACAGAACTGGAGAAAGGTGTCGGCAAGTCATATTTTGGACTCAGGTAGGGTGTGACGATTGTATAGTGTTCTTTTGTGGTGCTGATCTTCACTGACCTTCAGAGACGTCTTCTTCCTTGCCCACCGTGCTCTCTCTGAGGGTAACGTTGGTATAGGCGACCCCCAGACTAGGGCTGCCACCCTTGTCGCCAGGTGCTACAGCATAGGATACGCCAGCGAGAACACCCGCCTCTGCCAGCAGATGGTCGATGCCACTCACAGCATATTGGCAAGCCTAAACCAGGAAGCTGAGTGTGGCCCCCCCAAGCCCCGTCTAACCTGGAGGGGATGGGGTAGGTACGCGGGTTACAGGCGCAGGGCAGATACTGACAGGTGCACAGCCTACCAGGCTCTCAAGGACGCCTTGCAGGACACCCATGAGTGTGCTAGGTGGGTAGTATATTCGTGGATAGGGGTTCGACCTCCACTCTGTTTGCAGAAGGAGCTAAGTGTGTTGGCTACCGCTCTATAGATGAGCAATGTACTGTTGACCTCAGGTACCTCCTTGTGCAGACTGAGTCCCCTGAGTTGATAGTAGACACTATCCTGAAGGAGGGTAGAGACCTGCTGGGTGCAGATAGGGGTATCGAGGTTCTGAGTGGGTCGCACTTCAGGGGAGACTCTGACGTCGCTACCTCCATTCAGACCCTCTCTGCCCTCATTGAGGGAGCAAGAACCGGCAAGTGAGTTCAATACGTGTATAACTACATAATAGTTTCAATGATGTTGCTAATGTTCAGGCTAGTTGTACTGCTCCACCAGCAGCGTGTGCTAGACTGTCTGTACGATATGCTCAACAAGAACTATGCCCGTTTCAGCAACGGTGGCGTGACAACCATGAGATGCAGGTTCGAATCCCTCCCTCTCTCTCTTTCGATACATATCTGCCAGCATCTAACATTCAGGGTATCCCTCGGTAACTGTGCCGACAGCTTCGTTCCAGTCGCCCCTACCTTTAAGCTTGTCATCTGTCTGTCTGCCACTGAGGTAGCTGCAGAGGAGCCTGCTCTACTGCAGAGACTGGAGAAGGTCAGGCTGGACATACAGGATATGGGGTCTGTCGCAGAGGGAGCCAAGGCACTGCTGCAGCAGCCATCCAACTCCAAGGCTCTTCGGGAGGTAGTCAAGGCGGTGCCGAGACTGGGGTCTCTAGCAGAGGTGCACGATGGTTTGCTTTGGCTGCACTCCACAGATGGACAGACAGGGGAGGAGACTAACGGTCACACTGCCAGTATCCTTGAGCTGGGCGCCTACTTAGTGTCACCCACCTTGCTCCTCACCCACACCCTTCGTGCCGCAGAGATGCGTTCCGGTCATAGACAGAGCAGGTCTCCACTCCTTGATGGATCTATGTTCCATGGGTGCGTGGACGTCCTGGACTTTGTCCAGAAGCTGCTGAGGGAGAGAAATGGGGGTGCCTTTACCCTAGGTGGCGTGCCCGTTGCCCTCTATCGCAGTGGTGTTGGCAGCATAGGGGGATCTGTCGACAACCTTGTTGATGCCGCAAGGGCAGCAGGGATATCCGTGACCCCACTTGTCGTGTCTGTCTATGAGAAGCAGAAGGACTTCAAGAACGCCGTTGCGCAGGTACCCCAGGGTGATGTCGTGCTGTGCCACTTGGGTTCTATGACAGAGTTCATACCCCAGTGCCAGTCCATTTTGATGAAGAGAGAGGGACTGAGTGTGATAGCTGTCGATAACACCACTGATACCAACTCTATCAGGGTTGGTGTTGCCTCAGGAGTGTGTGTGGTGGACTGCCTGATCAAGCCCCAGCACCTACCCATTGAGTTCAACCCGATGCCGGTGTTGACTCTCTCCCTCACGGACACGCCTACTGCTGCCGCAGATCATGCTGATCTACAGCTGAAGGGTCTCATAGAGGTATCTCTACAGAGAGGCCTACACGCTGCGCTATCTACAGTGGCGGCAGGAGGTGATGTAAAGCTGAGTCCAGAGAGGGCTAGAGACCTCTCGAGGTTTGTGTCCAGCCACGCTGACAAGCTGGCGTCTCTCTCCCTCAACCATGTGAAGGCTCAGCTGCTGGCGCGGTACGGCTCTAGAGGTATCCTCAGTTCAACAACACTGGGTCTATACACCTCAGTGGTGCAGGCCACTGACGAAGTGCTGATGGCCGCTACCTGTGAGGCTCTGGTTCCTGTTCTGAGGCTCCTTGCCTGCCGGGGTCTTCTTGACGGGTACCTGGATGAGGACCCAGCCTCAGACGCAGCACAAGGCTACGCTGCTGCGGTACTGGCACAGATAGGAGGGCTGACTGTGAGGGAGTACCATGGCGAGATAGTCAGGCACCCACAAGACATGGCAGATGTGACAGCTGAGCAGATACGTGCGGCACACTTCCAAGAGGCAGAGACACGTCACACACTGGCACCACTTGTCGAGTGCGACATGTCAACCACACCAACACTGCTGATACACGCTGTTAGGACTACTCTCCTTGGGTCTCTCAACCTGCCAGAGAACATTGCTTCCCTCACTGACGCTGTGCAGTACACTGTCAGTGTAGCAGTGGAGGCACTCGCAGAGAGCTACCAGGAGGAGGTTTCCAGGGACGCACTCCTAGTCCTCTGCAAGGTGGCTCTCTCACAGCTCTCCCTTGCTGCACTAAGGGTGTCCTCTCATGGGCTCTCTGGTGCAGTCAGTGCTGCTAGTCATGCACTGGAGGGCATGTCCCAAGACGCAGATGCATTTGGGTGTCTGTCACAGATGCTGGTCAGTGGCATAACCTACATGGGCTGTGAGTACTCCAGATTCGACCACACTACTCCTTCTGGGGCCATGGCACTTAGTACGTCACCTGCGGAGCTAAACGATGCGGTGGTGAGGTCTCTACCCGATGCCACTCTGAGTCAGCGCCTAGCCTTCATGCCAATCGGTGAGGTTGGTGATGAGAGCTACATGAGTGTGTGTGCCACAACATCCCCCGAGAGTTCTGACACTGCCGCCTGTCATGTCTTCACAGCCAGACTATGTGGGGAGGTTGGTGTGCGGAGTCTCCTGTCGGATATCAGAGTGGTTGATGCTGGGCTGTCTGTCATGATTACCCATCACGCAGAGCAGGTGATCAGTACCGACACCACAGTGCTACTTGGTGCTGGAACCACCCACAATGACATCCTGTCTCGTGTTGCTGGTGTCCTGCTAGGAAACACACTCACAGTTGGATGGTCAGTGGCAGCTGCAGTGTTTAGAGTCATTGCTAAGCAGGCCAGTAGTGACACGGGGAGTGACCTACCTGCAGCAGCCCTAGCCACACTCTTCAACTCTAGCAGACTGTGTCAGATGGCATTTGTATGGCACTGCAGACAGGGGAGAGAGAACGACACAGAGTGGGTGGAGACACGGGTAACGGCAGTGCTTGGGGAAGTTGTTGCATCCACTATCTTTGTCGGTAGCTATGTGGAGAGGTACCCTCTAACAGGGCTTGTTGACTGGGCCTTGCACTCTAGGCCTGCATTTGGGATAGGGTCTACCGGGGTAGACAACCCTGTGGCGCTCTTCAGGAGACAACTTGTCACAGCTACGAGCAGCGGAGACACCAACACAGGTCCTGATGATCTCACTGCACTTCATGACGATATAGGTCTTGAGGGTATTGCCCTCATAGGTGAATTGGCAGGTTGGGACACTACAGCACCCGGCAGTCTAGTACATGCTGTATCAAGCAACCCCTCCAACCACCTGTTGCCCTTCGAGTGGCTGAAGGCTGAGTATGCCTTCTTTGCCACTGCATATAAGGAGGTGTCGGGGTCCTCTATCTATCTCTGGCGCTGCCCATGTGGGGGTATCCTGTTTGTAGGGGACTGTGGAAGAAACTCACACAACGTAGCTGGTGGCTTTGGGTTCCGAAAGTGTGACAGGTGCAACGTCAACCAAGCTGAGGCAACGTGTACAAGAGTGGCTCACGGAACAGCACCTAGTGCCACTCGTGTAGCCAACAGTGTCTTCTACACGGGTGTGGAGAGAGGTTTCGTTGCCAACAAAGACACGGTGCCGCCTTGCGATGGATCATTCGCGTTCACCTCCCACATGCGATCACACGTCCAGGAGACCATCTTCGTCAGATGTGTGCTGGCGGCTCTGCACCTCAAGGAGAGGTTACGGAGTGGGACCCTTGGGGCCCTCTCCGAGGAGGAAAGAGAGGTACTGGTGGGGCGTGTCAACATGGGTGTCGCTAGGATTGGAGACAAGCTTCTACCTCTTGTCAGGCGCACTGCTGACACCATACTGGGTCTGCCTGCCACAACTGATGTGTGTGCCAGGTTTGCCCAGGAGACAAGGCTGTGTCAGACCCTTCGGCTCTCAGATGCAGCAGCCCCCGTACACCCACCTGCTGCAGATACTGATGCCCCTGCGTTCCCTCTCACTGCCGCCCATGCAGTTTCTGCTGGCCTTGACACCAAGTACGTATCACTACTGCAGCCCCAGACCCCAGCTCAGATAGTGCTGGGTGAGGCCTCTGCCGCACACAGAGGGGGACGGTACATGGAGACACAGGAGCAGGCTGCGGCGTGGTGTGAGGCCCTTCGTGTACTGCCACAGGTGCTCTCTCTTCCTAGGGTGGTGTTCCAGCCACTGAGGTACACCGCTCTCACTGCCTCACAGGCGGTGCTGGACCAGCCTCTACAGTCTGTGCTTCACAGCGTTGGGGCTGATGTGCCTGCTGCAAAGACAGCAGTGGATGCATGGAACACAGTGTCTCTCGCCTTCTTCACAGAGCACTTCCCATTCGTCGATGACTGTCATTCTGTGGAACTGAGAGATATCGACTGGGATGACATTAGCTTTGGAGAGTTTATGGCCTTTTGCTCTGACTGCGCCATCCCGGCTCAGGACCCGACTACCGACCAACCTACACGTACCACTGTCAGCAGTGTACTACGTGAGATGGTTCGTGTGCACAATGCCATTGCACAGGCTATTGTACAGGAACTCGGTATCCAGGGAGTGACCCTGGAGACTGTCGGTGTGTCTGGATTCTCCATCCGCAACACCCCCTCAGTACTGGATGTGTACTCGTTGGATGGAGTACCAGCCCTCTCCCGTGAGGCATCGGTGCTACTCTCCGGCACCCGTGTTCTGTCTGCCCTCCCCTCGCTTGTTCTCATAGATGATGCAGAAGCAGCCCTGGAGATCAAGAGGTCAGGGGGCACTGGCAGCCTGCAGTGGGTACAGAACTATGAGGGGTATGATGACATCCCACGGCATGTGCCTTTCCTCCGGTGCGAGGAGAGCATAGATGCCATGCCAGTGGAATCCATAGGAAGGGCTGTTGCCGCTTGTTCTGCGGTGCAGGATGCCGTGTCTACCCTAGCTAGCCCTGAGGACGGATCAACATCTCTGAGGGCGTTCCTGGAGAGATGGGGAGTGTCACAGCATGTCACAGTACTGAGTGAGCACAACCTCTTGGGAGTGGAGGTACGGCAGGTACTGAGACTGACGTACGCCCTACAGGTCCGGCTAGGGTGGGAGAGCATCAGTACCAGGATTATGGAGGGAGTGAGAGCCAGGAGGCAATGGTCTCTCTCTGCCTCTCAGGCGGCAACTGTGGGTGCTCTCACAAGGGATGAGAGGGAGAGACTAGAGGGCATGGTCAAGGTGGTGTCACACCGCATGGACAGGAAAGAGATCCACAAGGGAATGCCTGGCCCTAGTGACACATACTGCACTACATACGAGCAGACAGAGGCGGGCGAGGCAGTGTGTGGGGTCCTTGATTCAGTATCTGTAATCGCACTAGTCATGCACTTTACTGGGATAGAGGGAGTGTATTAGGTGCTAGACCAACGTTAGTTTGGACAGAAGAGATATCTGTAAATAATAGATAATATCTATAATAGACTATTATGGTCTGGGGGCAGGCATGGGTGAGATGAATAGATACATAATTATTGAACGTCGATAGAGAGGTGTATATGCAAAAGAAGACAGGTCACGAGGCCAGAGTATATATTCTCACTAGACAATTTGTGTCTAATAGTGTATCAAACTATAGTCTCTGCATGGGTGTTACGAGGATAATGCAGCACTGTGCCCTCACTAAGAGGATACATGAGGCAGCTAATCGCAAACCTTCAGCACTGGCTCCAGCTGTCCGCCACTGAATCATACTCAGTATACTCCACTAAGAAGAAGGATTGCTACGCCAGGACTGTCTGAAATGACCCTCGTGGTGCTTGAGATTCGTCAGACCCGCAGTGTCCACCATATTCGCCCGAAATAAGGTGAGAGACAAGGATCCTGGTGCCACTTGCAATGAGCTGACCTGCGAATAAGGATCTTTAGTGGGTCCATGTCTCACTCGAAGCAGCAGAGCCAGAGAGAGAGAGAGAGACGATTCATTGGAGCGAACCCTTTCTAGCCATGGAAGACGAGTATACCAGGTGGGCATGCCTTCGCAGGGTTGTTGGTGCCTATGATGTGCACATGTCCACGTACTTCTGACATAGACACCTGACCAGTCTGAGGCAGACTTTGTGTAAGACTCTAGGAAGACCCATCTATACAGAGAGTGAGGAGCATCCTTTCTTACCGGCATGATGTGCCCTTATTCTCTCCTGGGGACGCTGTACCCCCACTTCATGTCTGGGTGGGGGTAAAACACCTTAGGCTGGAACTGACACACGGAAGTGCGGTTGTGGGCCCCAGCTGAGTCAGAATATTAGTAGTATATTGTCTGAATACATAGTGTACACTCCTGCTGAGTCAGAATAACAATAATAGAGAGAGAGAGAGGTTTCGATGGTACTTTCCTTTAGAAATAGTCCGCTTTGCAGAATCATAAGTTATGATTCTGCAACATGTGAGTGTATGGTTATCCGACAAAGCTGAATATCATATATAGTCATATATATAGTGTGTGTGTGTGTACATATAGTGTACATATAATCACTACACATATAGTGTATTTATAGTGTATATATAGTGTACATATAGTGTGTAGTATATACTTAGTGTATATATAGTGTGTATGTAGTACATATATATTGTGTACCAGTATATATGTATACATATACTAGACCTAGCACTTAAAACTACCTATAAGGGCCGTGTTCTCGTTCTGCATCACGCCATGGGGGCTGAAAATCTCTCCTTCCCACTCTTTCCACACCTCGACAACCCCGCACACTGTGTCAAATGCAACAACCATCGACCTGCCTGAGGTTAAGACACCATGACTTCTAGAGTGATTCTACTTGAATCAGATTGAGAAGCAGATAGACGACATTCCTCATACCTGGTATTGAAGAATAATAGAGAGAATTAGAGAGAGAGAAGAGAGAGAGAGAGAGACCTCTGACGCCTATGACTATGTACTGCCCCACAGCGAGGGCTGCTCCGGGGCAAAGGCAGTACCGACAGATAGGGAGGAGAGCACTAGGTACCGCTATGTCACCCTCCACTACCCACCCTCTGGCCTTGCGGAATGTGATGTGGCGGGGATCCCTGTCCACACTGCTATTAATATATATATATATATAACTATATATATATATATATATATGACTAGTTAGCAGAGAATGAGGTGGAATCCAGCGTAATCCTTGACCTAGGAGAGGATATGTACATTCTCTTGATTGCCAATTATATAGTCAACTATCTTCAGTATCAGTACCTGATGAAGTGCACTGTGTCTCCCATCAGCGCATGTGCGTATTCAAAGAGTGGCGCGGGGCTATCGGCAAGTGGGGTGAACCCACCACTCAAGGGGTCTAGCATCCAGGCCTTCTTGCCACTCCTCTTTGGGGTCCATCCTCCTATGTAGAAACCCTCACAGACAAGAACCTGAGGGGGTGGATGGATATACGAGAATATAGTCTATTATATATAGATGTGTCAAACTATGGAGTAAGAGAGAGAGAGAGAGAACATGATACCTCTCCCTCCAGCGCTACCAATGGACCCCAGTGATGCTCGATGCCGTCTTGCTCTCTCTCGGATGGGTCAGTGGGTGTCATGTAGTCTATTCTGCCTGGTGCACATCGCCCTGCCAGTGTGCTCTGTCTACCCTCAGTATCAGCATCAGTAACAACATCTTCAGTATCAGTATCAGCATGAGTAACAACATCTTCAGTATCAGTACCTTGCCGGCGCCCTCTCCCTCTAACCAAGTGCATAGGTCACACCCGAGGAAAGTGTGTGTCTTGGTGCTATATCCCACAAGAATGCCCTATGATTAGTTACTTAACACAGGAGGTATCACGTAGGTGTTCCATACTTGAACCTCAGGTACCCCTAAGCCCCAACATAGGTAGCAAGTGTGTTACCTGTGGTAGTACCGCATTCTCTTTGTCTACACCCTCTAGCGGCCCTGGAGAGTCGCCCAATAGAGGTGCACCGGAATAGTCGAGCTTGGCCTTGAAAGAACCAGACTCATCCTCCTGCCTATCACTCAAAGACATGAATCTGCTACAGTCCTATTAGGCAGGATGTGTGGATATACGTATACATACATATACTTAGTATAGTTGAGCCTTTCTAGTGTATCTATACACACATACTTGTACCTCTGTCGTGACACCTACTACTTGGGGAGTCTTAGGGCCCCTCGAGGGTCTACTGAAGTACTTGTTCTCACTTGGGGCCGTGTATACCGCATTCCTATACAGCTGAAGGCGGGGGAGCAGAGTAAAGCCAATCTCGCTGGTCTCAACTGCTCTCTCTCTCTCTCCCATCCTCTCCCTCTCTCCCTCTCTCTCCCCCATCCTCTCCCTCTCCCTCTCTCTCCGTGTCTCTCCGTGTGGCAAGATTGACGATTCCTGGTGTTAGGAAAAGACACATGCTACTGAAGTAGTTTCAATCATGTCACATACCACTCTATCTCTATATATACTTCCAAAATGGATACATGTCAGAGTATGATTGCTGTCAGTGCCAGTGTCCATAAAGAAACTGGTGGTGTTACATCTATGAGATGTTGTGACACGGTAAGAGAGAACACGGGGGGGGAGAGAGGGTATAGAGAGGGAGAGGGGGGGGAGAGGGAGACGGGGGCGGGGGGGGGGGGGGGGGGAAAAAAAAAAAGGGGGGGGAGGGGGGGGGGGGGGGGGGGGGGGGGGGGGGGGGCATGTATTCTAGTAACCCAGCCCAGCCACATGTCCTCCTATGACGGAATACACACATAGTAACACAAAAAGAGACATAATGATTAACACAATATGGATGTGAGTGTATTGACTTATATACAATACCCTGTACCTGGTACATGTCCTCCTGGGATGCATCTGTCATGACCTTGTCCAGCGTGAAGTGCATCGTCTTGGCATGGTGGTCCAGATACTCAGCCTTCCTAGGTATTAGTGCATATATATATATATGACTGTGTACACATAGACCAAGTGTTACCTGCCCAGCTCCACATTGACAGTCTTGCCATCGGACACAGTCACCTGGCAGTCAGTCCCCAATCAAAATACACATACATCAGAGCATATCAGGTGTCTCATATGCATACAACATGCAGAATGTGGACAGTCGTACCTGGTCATTTGCATTGCTCGTGGGGCGCAGACGCACGAACACATTCACAGTGCTCTGCTTAGACCCGCCCATAATAGTACTTACTGGCCTCTCTCTGGCACAGGGGGTGTAT
This sequence comes from Kipferlia bialata, assembly GCA_003568945.1. Classification (NCBI taxonomy): domain Eukaryota; phylum Fornicata; genus Kipferlia; species Kipferlia bialata. Next base: position 16,688 of record BDIP01000060.1, read on the forward strand.
GGGAGTGCAGGGGGACGGTAGAAGCAGTGAATGACAGCACGAGAGAGAAATCCTTGTTTTTTGGCCTACACCCTTCACCGAGTGTTTTTGAGGTCTTGGCAAAAGAGGGTGTAGGCCCTGGATCAGTATATAGCTTCTACTCGCCTGGCCTTGTGTGCACTATGGGGCTCAGGATCACCGAGCAGCGCAACCCCATTACGGATGACATAGATATAGTGACCCCAGCTGAGATTTTCCGGTTACTTGGGAAGGTGAGGGACTGGTGATAATTGGTACATAGGTGCATCTGATACTGTGTTGTCTTACTGCACCACAAGTGTATTCAGTGCTCAATATCTTCGCTTGGAAGAAGTATTCGTGCTAGCGAGTAGCACTCGTTGTGTGCAAGAGCACCATCTCTATTACGACCTGGTGTATCCACCCCCCATATCTTGACTCTAGGTCTCTGATGGTCTTGTTACCTCTCTATACATATACATATGGATATATACATACACACCAAATACCCATTCCCTCACGCTGCATTGACCCGCCCTGCCCCTGACTGTCAGGTTGATGCCCAGCTCTATGCCTCCCCCTCCCTGGCTGACCCTGGGGTCAGGGCCAGTATCCAGAGGGTGGCAGACTGGGTGGCAGAGCAGGGGGAGGATGGGAAGGTATGCTCTCTCTCTCTCTCTCTCTCTCTCTCTCTCTCTCTCTCTCTCCCACGTGGATGTGTCTGCACATGTCGCATGGAAAGGCATGACCCACTGGCTGCTTGGTCTCTCTCTCTCTCTCTCTCCCCCTCCCCCCCAGCCTGTGTCTGTGACCATGGGTGGGGCCGGCACCAGTGGCAGGCTGGCATACTTCGTAGCAAGGTATATTTTCTCTAGGTTTCTCTGATCTATATTTTCACCTCCTCTCTTTCTGACCCAAAGGGCCTGCCTTCTTCCAGCCTTCTCTCTCTCCCTCTCATTCTGCTATCCTTCACCTAGCATCTCTGTCTACTATAAGAGTATGTATATGCCCTGACCCCCAGGTGTCTTACCGAGAGACTGGCTGGTACCGACGCTGCACCCTCCCTCTCCTTCCACTACCTGATAGCAGGGGGGGACAGGGCACTCGTCAGGGCTCAGGTACGGGTTGTGTATGTATATACATATATACTCTATGCATGTACACTAGTATACACCCCCCCCCCCAGGAGAGTGCCGAGGACAGCAGTGTCCTGGCAGTCCAGGACTATGCCAGGGTGGCAGCAGGCCCAGCGGCAAAGGCATACATCGGAATATCAGCAGGTGTGCTACTTAGATATATACTATATATATACTTACTGGCCCTAACCCCTAGGCATGAGTGCCCCCTACGTGTCTTCTCTCTCTCTCTCTCTCTCTCTCTTTATGTATATATATATGTGTGTATATATATACTAGCACTAACCCCTAGGCATGAGTGCCCCCTACGTGGCTGTGCAGGCTGTGGAGGCCATGCACCAAGGGGAGGGGGAGATACCAACACCTAGACATGTGTGCATATTCGGATGCAACCCTCCATCCCAGGTAGGCATAGATGTTAGTATACATGTATGTGCTGTATATCTACAGTGTGCACACCCCTCAGCCCTCACCCCTCCAGGCCAGGGCCATGCCCATCGAGTACCTGAGGACAGAGGGTGGGGAGGAGAGGGGGTTCAGAGACATCCTGCAGGAGCTGCTGACCCTCTCCCCCTCCCCCTCCCTCTCCTCCTCTGTCATCAACCCCATTGTCGCACCGGAGGGTATCGCAGGCAGCAGTAGGATGAAGGTGAGTATACATATAGATATATACTTGCTGCTGTTTGTATACTATCCCTCACTCTGCCAGGGCGGCACCTCGACCCTCATTGCCATGTATGCCGCCCTTCTCCCCCCTGTGCTACAGAGGCTAGGGGGTGCCGAGGCCTCAGTCACCTCAGAGCATGTGCTGGACGCTGTGGAGAGGGGGGTGGGTGCACTCTATGCGGCAGAGGGACATGCAGATGCCATGGCCACTCTGATAGAGGGGGCAGCTGAGGCCCTGGCAGGAGGTATCCCTCACTCATAGATATGATATGGATTACAGTCACCCCCCAATCCCAGACCACTCCATCGTGTACTGCTGTGAGGACATTGACGACTCAATCGTGGCATTTATCGACGCAAGGTACTCTATGTGTGTGTGTATAGCTACCGTCATTGTTTCTTTACAATACAGATGTATGTATATCCATGGTGTTTGTGGATGTATTTGATTGATGACTGCTTCATTTCAGATTCATATACGCCATGTATAGATACAATTCTTTCAGGTTCGCAATGTGCGTCGCATACATGCATACATAATCCATATTGATACCCCCTAGAGGGTACCCTCCACGTGTAGAAGTTGGTGTCATATGGATGTGGTCATTCATTCTATATTCCATCACTCGCTCACCGCCAGCGAGTGCCCCCCCACCTTTGGCAGTGGGTGGCATGACGTCAAGTGCCTGATAGAGGGTGGGTGGGACAGGGTGCTGGAGGGCATGGGAAAGACAGAGGCAGAGAGAGACGGGCTCAGGGACTACCACCCGCTCAGGTACAGTCCAGTATTGATACTCCTCTACACTTCACTGTATCTATGATTGATATGTATACTTTAGTAATAGTGGTAATTAGTGGAGTGTATGTATAAGTATCTCACCCTAGGTACACGTCTGGCGATGTCGAGGGAGAGACCGCCTCCGTGTCAGAGGGAGACCTGGTGATACTGATACCACAGGTAGATATGTCCATATGCATCTAGGCCATCCTCAACCGATACTGACACCAGACCCCTGGGTGGGTCCCCCAGTGGCTGAGGGAGAGGCGCAGCACTGAGGCTGGCAGGAGTGAGTCCCTCTCTGTTGTGTCTCTGGAGATAGGTGTTGACACTGACATGGATGTGAGGGTATCGGTCAGGGCAGGTGCAGGAGGCGATACCCCCAGCGTGTGCTGCCCACCCCCCTCTGCCCTGTCTGCTGTGGTCAGACATGTCTGCACCAAGCTGTGCCTCAATGCTATCACGACAGGGGCACACATATGCCGCGGCAAGACACTAGGTGGGACACACAAACATACATACCTCACACGCAATCTCTCTCTCATTCCAGGCAACCGCATGATCGACCTATCTGTCTCCAACAGTAAGCTGTATGTGCGTGCCTGCAACCTGATCACTGAGATAGTGGGGGGGGCAGGCCTGACCCTTGGGGATGGCGAGGCAGAGGCAGCCCTGCTCAGAAGCATATACATCACAGACAACATCGAGGTGGGGGTCAACATTGGCCTACATACCACATTTGTCATGCCCTCTCTCTCCTCCTATCGTTGGACCAACCTCATGCTGTCTCCCTCTCTCTCTTCTCCCCTCCAGCCCATGCTCTCCCTACCAGTGGAGGACCACATTGCTAAGGCAGTGCGCATGCACAAGGTATAGTGCCCAACCACTACATGTTATTCATTGTGAAGTGAGTATATACACTCTGTTGTCTGTCACTATTTACTAGATTGGATAGTTAGTCCACAGGCTTTCTGCATAATGCCGTATTCCATAATACATATAGGAAGAATGGTTAATGGAGGATAGTGGGTGAATTAGTATGCTATAGTACTCATCACAGGTTCTCTTTGATTTCCTCTGTGTATGCACTCTCCACTTCACCACTTCACTGACACCAGGTCCTCCCCGTTGCGGTGTGTCTAGCCCTTCTGCAGGCCAAGGGAGAGACTGTGTCTGTGCAGGGGGTCAGAGACACCATACTCACAGAGCCAGTGGTCAGAAACGCAGTCAAGGCGCTTATGAAGCACTAAAGACTCGATTGTGTGTATTGTGTGTTTAAAGGTCATGGCTTGAATAATTGTATTTGGGCTAAAGAGAGACCGAGTATACCATTTCAAAATGGAGCTATCATCCATCTCGTGCTCCTTCTCAGTGAGTGAGAAGCCATCCACCAGAATCTGGCGATCCCTGGAGTGTAGGGAGAAGGATGCTGCCACAGCTACACCCTTCTCTCAAAAATCCCTACACGCTCCAATCATGACTTGACAAGTGAGACTTCTCCTCTCAGTATTCAGAAGATGAGGGCCGCTCTGCTGCTCTGTCTGTTGATACTGGTCTTTGGGACCCTGTACACGAGTGCATCTCCTTCTGATGTCCTCGATGGACGTTCTAGCGCCTCAGAGAGCCGGTTTTCGAGGCACAATCCCTTTTCTGCCAGAAGAGGTGGGCAATCCGACGCCCTTCCCGACTCCGACCCTCTGCTGCAGCTGGATGATACCCCTGTACCCTCTACTAATGTGAAGACAGAGGATGACGAGCCCCTGCCCTTCGATGGCGTCCTCCCCCTCCCCGTCTACTTCTCACCTGTTGAGGTGGGGGAGACGCTCCTGTATGTGGACCTCATGGGTAGGGCAGAGGATTGGTTCAGGGTGACCTATGACTGTTATGGCGGCACCAACAACTGCAGCACCAGCAAGGAGATGAGTGTCACTGTCCAGCAGCCCTACACACCGATACTGGCCATATACCCCCAGGTACCAGCTCTACACGCTTTCCGTACACTGATTGTATTGTAGCCCACCTCACACATAGGGTTCAGACACTGCCACCACCACTCCTGAGCCTGTCTCTATTACGTTGGACCCTGAGACTGGCCTGTACACCGTCCCTCTCCCTACTGGCCTGGAGAGAGGCATCCTCGACATAGAGGTCACAGTCAAGGTGGGGGGAGTTTGTACTCCTTGTGTATCCACAGTTCCCACTTAGGAGTCCTAGCTGGTCATATACCCCTGTCCTCCCCTGTCCCCCCAGTCCCTGACCCCAGGACTGCACTGTCACCCACCCCGAGACTGACTCCTACCCCATCAGCATGGTCACAGAGGTGATGGACGTCACAGAGACACTCCAGACATACGTCTACACAGACACAGTCCCCTTCAACCACGACTCCTTGATCCATGGTGCGGCACTACTTACGATATTGTAGTCTACAGCAAGCAGTATACAATACATCGAGACTTGAGTCAAGGAAGGCATACTGCACCCTTATGACATTTCTTGGTACTAACTGCACCCTTATGTCCCACTTTTTGTTGTATCATCATTCTAACCTCATGCCTTCCCTCCGAGACAGACTTCTGGGACGGGTCCTCTGTGTCAGTAGATGGTCTGTACGCCGCCTTTGGGGTCCCCTACAGGTACAATATTTGGTTTTCGGTTACTGTATCCCTCATTTCAGTTGCTATGGGTAAGGAATGCTACTGACACAGGTGGGAAGAAAGGTGTTACCACTGTAGCTACGTGCTTGACGAGACCTTCGCCGGTAGTGTGCATCTCTATGGCAGGCCTACCGCCATGGCCCCCTGGGCACTGCTGCAGACCATCACTCCCTCTGAGACACTCTCCGGCACTGAGTTGCTGCAGTTTGGAACCTCTATTGCACTGCGGGTGGATGAGAGTGGGGGGGTGACCCTAGCCGTGACTGCGCCAGGTGCCCAGGGAGAGGGTGTGGAGGAGGGGCAGAGCGGCAGGGTGCTGGTGTACACCGGGACACCCGGTGCCTCCGTGCTGGATCTCTCTCTCTCCCTCTCGGACTCAGTCCCCTGTCCCCTCTCCACCCCTGTTCCGTCCTCCTCCTCTAACTCCGATACTGTCCTTCACATGGTACGTGTGATTGTTATACTCACATATATACCCTTCATGACTACACATATATCCGGAACCCATTCAGGCTGATTCTCATTAGCCTAATTGACCCACGTCTCCTCCATTCTAGATATGTGTGTACTCATCATCTCCGTCCCCCTTCCATGCCTACCTGTCTATCTATCTATCTATCTGTCTATCTGTCTATCTAACCCCCAGTCCATGACCGAGTCCCTCATCGCCATAGCAGACGTGGCCTATGTCAATGCAGATGAGTCCTTAGGTGCTGTACACATGCTGCATAGGGATGAGGCATCCCTCGAGTGGGCTGTCAGCAGGAGCCCCAAGCCAGTGGACCACCCCACAGGTGCCCTCCCTCTCTGCCTAAGTATACCTCAGTATATCTACCTCCCTCTCCCGTCCCCCTCTCCCCCTTCATACTGTTGACAGCAGGTCTCTCCTTTGGCGCACACTGCTCCCTAGACCCCTCTGGCACTAGGCTGGCAGTCAGCACCAGTCTAGCGGAGGGCAGGTGCAGTATATGCCTTCTCATCCCCTCTCTGTATATGGTTAAGTGTACACTGGTGACCACATGTTTGTGTGGATGTATGTACTCCAACATTCAGGGACGTGGAGCTACAGACGGCTGCGTACCTCTTCACCCCTGTGCTGAGTGGGGGGGACGTGGTGTGGATGCAGCACAGTGAGATCAGTGTCACAGACATGTCGTGGATCGAGTACAGGACCGAGGACTGGGACTATGAGCCATTCCAGGTGTCAACTGATGCGTACAGGTACAGTTCATCAAACCTTGGTGTTTGTGTCGATATATAGTGCTCTATTCTTTCCCTTCTACGACGCTTGCGAACCTCTGGGTTATCGGTCATCTCCACTACATATGTGTCTCTCTGTGACTGGGGCTAACTCATAGGTTTAGTGTGTCCGTCTTTGATGGCACCCTGGCCCTTCTTAGTGCTGGGCTGGACCTGGACCAATACTCCAGTACCAAATCCTACTTAGACCTCCTGTCTATCGACGACGAGGGAGGTCTCACCCACGTCTGGACTCTGTCACGCTATAGTGCCCTGCGGAGTGTGACGTTGGCAGAGACCTCAGACGGTACTCTCTATGCGGCATACTCTGGCTGGTCAAACCAAGTCTCCCTCGCCAAGGTTGCTGAGAGTGGCAGTTACGTCGACATTGAAGGCACCAGCTACGAGGTATTCACCGGAGGTGACGTGTTTGCCTTCGATGGAGAGACGGTGGTAGGGGCGGGGGGTAACAACCAGAGTGAGATCACCACAGTGGAGACAGGTTAGTGATGATGAGCTGCAGGGGTTGGCTAGTAATTGCATGTTGCAATCTAGCGTCGTATTGCATATACACTTTGACTCTGTGTCCTATTGGTTCATGTTACCCCTCACCCTCAATGTCTCCTCACCCCCAGGCCCTGACTACCTACGTGTTGTCGAGGTCACTGAGTATGTGCACAACCGATCCACCTCTACCATCGTGGCACACTTCCACGATGACTCTAGGGATGCGGATGACCAGGATGGGGGGAGAGTTAAGATTCAGCTGTGTGATGGCGATGGTGTGTGCTCTCGTGTTGGTTACTTGCGTTCCTTTGATGCTGAGGTGTCAATAGTAGTAGACGTGACGGATCTAGACTCCTCAATCTACGTGGAAGGTTCGGTATTCTATCTTCTCTCTTTCTCCATCTAATCGAAGGCACTGAAACGGTTCATCGGCATTGTTCTCTCTGATACTCACACCCAGCATATCCGGAAAGCGCGTGTGACGCAGTATACTCCAACCGATATGTCCCTTCCATGAGGGTGTCTGTCCAGATCAGGGAGGCTCGGCAGGTGAGACTACTGTGTGTTCCTATTGCAATGTCTAGTACACCTGTCTCGCTGTGGCCTACACCAGTACCCCCCTCACCCCAGATCCCCTCCGAGCTCCGAGTTGACCCCGTTGCCGCTGGTGCCGACACTGTTGTGCTCTCCCTGGTGGATGCAGGGGGGTGGACGGTGGGGTCTTCCCTCTCTGTCAGCCTCACCTCCTGGGACGGGGAGGACTATGCCTCTCTGGCCACATACGACCCAGCCACGGGTGCCTTCTCGGCTGCCATCCCTAGTGATACCCCTGCTGGCCCGTGCCCTCTCTCTGTGACAGTGACCCAGGATGGGGAGGAGGCCATCACCCTGGAGGCTAGCACCACTGTATACACCAACCTCGCCCTGTCCAGCCTCACAGTGACAGACCTACTCCCTGGGTACGACAATCTCCCCTACCTGACGGCCGCATCTGGGAACTGGGCAGCAACAGTCATCATGAGTGAAGACAACGGCGAACGCCACTTGCTCATGTACCGCAGGCCGACATTCCACATGCCTTACACGTATGAGCAGCGGATTCCGATTGATGGTGAGTGTCTAGTACTCCATACAGTTTGCTGTGAGTTGTGTCTCTCTCACACCAGGCATGGTAGAGGACGAGGTATTCCCATCCGTTGCTCTTGATGGAGAGTGGATGGTGCTGTCTGTGCCCGAGCATGACGGGAGTACCGTCGGTGACTTAGATGTGACCGGAGTCTCTTTACGGTTCTATAAGGTTAACGCCGCGACTGGCAGGTGGGAGATGGTTCAAACAGAGGCAGTACCTCAGTCCCATATGTCGTTTGCGAGTTTCGAATGGGTGAGTTACAAGTAGTGAGATGCTATCGGTACCCTGCTGTGTTTGCTGTAAATATCATTATTCAGCCACAGTGTTTGTATGCACATTCTTCACCTAACATTAGGAACCCATACTTTACCAAGGAGGTGTTGTGCATGTGTCCATGGCTTCAGGGACTGTGGTCTACTCATCGGGTGTGGGTGAATCCAACTGTGCCCATGTCTACAACCTCACTGATGAGGGTGTGTGGGAGCACCAGCAGACGCTAGAGGTCTCTGACATCCCGTCTGGCCTTAGCCTTGGCCTGCAGTCCAGTCTCAATGAGTCTGGTACCCTCGTTGGCCTCTCCACCTATGTGAACAACGCCTCAGACCTTGAGGACATTGGCACTACCATCCCTGGCGCATACGAGTTCTCGTATGATGCCGCATCTGGCCTGTGGACCCAGACGGGTGTTGTCACATCCCCCTTCTCAGAGACACTCTACACAGACGAGTGGGTGGTTGTGCACTTTGTCTCCATCCACGATGACACCATTGTTGTGACATCTGCCACAGAAATAGTCACCGGGGAAATCCTGGGAGTAGTAAGAGTGTATGACAGGACAGAGACCGAGGAGGGGACTTCATACACCCTCTCGATGACCCTACCTCAGAGCAGTACAGATGGCTACTTCGGTATGGGGGCCAACGTTGTGATTACTGATACGATGATGGTAATTGACGACCTGTTTCACTGCAATGGCGCTGAGTCTTACGGGCTTGTCTCTTTCTACGAGAGGCAGACGGCCGACTCTCAGTGGACTATGTTCTCTACATTGACAGCCGCTGATGTAGTTGCTGATGAGGATGTTGATGCCGGGGTTGAGTCGTACATCGGCTTTGGCCTCTGCCACTCTGTGGACCCAGTATCAGGAGAGGATGCAATCATCATTGTGAGCATACTGTTTGGCTGGGGCGAAGAGGATGACGACGACTTTGAAACTGCCCAGATCCACGTTCTCTCCCCGTCCCCCTCTCCTCTCTCTGTTACCTCCTATACCGACCCCCTCCTCGTGGGATCCAACACAGTGGAGGTGACCCTGCAGGATAGTGATGGCCTGCCTGTCTCTGACGCCACAGTGTCCCTGCTAGGCCTGGACTCTACATACACTCTGGTGTCTGAGGGAGACGGATCCTACACCGTCGACAGTGTGTCTGTCTCTGACGATAGAGCCGACATCTCTCTCGTGGCCACATCTGCTACTGCTCCAGAGGCTGCGACCTACTTATATGGAGATACGCCTGTTGTTAAGTACGACAGCCTGGTTCCTGTCTCGGTATCAGTGTACCCTAGTGTGCTGGTGCCCGCTGATGCCACCCCAGACTCTGTGTCTGTGCACTCTGTGTGTACTGCATCCTCCCTCCTCTACCTCGCTGTCCTCAACCAGTACGGGTCTGTGGTCGAGGGGGCTAGCCCAGTGACTGTCTCTATCGATAGTGGTGCTGCAGCATCTGCCTCCTATGACGACACCCTCCATCTCTACACGGTGCCTGTCACAGCTGGGTCTCTCTCTGTCGGCACCCACCAGGCAGTCGTGTCTGTGTCGGACCCCACCTACCCTGCTATGACAGACACAGTATCCTTCCAGGTGCACGGAGTACTGTCATCCCTCACTGCCACTCCCTCTGCCTCCTCTTCCGTCGCTGGAGAGAGTAACTTAGTCTCAGTGGCGCTCAGTGATGCTGATGGTACCCCACTGGTACCTGGCAACCAGTATGAATGCTCTGTCACTCTCTACTCCGACTACGGTGTCGCTACTATTCACGGTGGCTTGGGTACAGCAGTAACTGCCCACTGGGATGCTCGCGAAGATGCCTACGTGGCATCTGTCACTTCAGTGTCCACTGCTACCACAGAGATCCTAGTCACTGCCTCCTGTTCTGCTGGGGTAGAGGCTGACTCTGTCTCCGAGAGTGTCCCCTACACGGTAACTGCAGCTGCTATGGTCCTGGACTCCTGCACACTTACACTCGTGTCGGGGGAGAGGCAGGTGGAGGAGTACTGCTACTGGACATCCATCGACAACGAGGAGTGCCACCGCACTGTATACGCCGGCGAGGGCCTTGTCGTGTCTGCCTTCCTGTCTGATGAGTACCTCAACCCTATCACAGACAGAGACGTGCCTCAGCTCTACCTGGACTCGACTGATGAGTCCTACCCCCTGACCCTTGACACAGAGACCCAGGTGTACACATACACCTTCGGTGGGGCAGACCACACCTCTATCGAGACGCTGACATTCGGTGTGACTGTTGGTGAGGGTGTGGTGCTAGGGGTGGAGGCGTACGATGTTGACGTCGTGGCCAACCCCAACCCTGACCCTGATCTGTCTGTCTTCACCTATGACACCACAGCTACGGTCGGTACATACATGCGGGTGACGGCTCTGTTCAAGGATCAGTATGGTAACACCATTCACTACTCGTACGTTAGATGTGGGTTCCTGAGTGAAGACACGTCGCGTAGGTACATGGGGTGGGAGTACATAGGGGATGAGACAATGCCAGGCACCTCCACCTTCTACGGAAGTGTGCGCGTCCTCAACACTGCTGGTGAACTTCCCATATACTTCGTTGGTTCCTACCGCTACTACGGGTATTACTATGACTACTATTACGGATCCCACTGGTACTACGATGGCTACAATAGCAACTCCTACACGATGCAGCCTGGCACTGTCACCGCCACCCCAGGCCCTGCCTCTAGACTGACTGTGGACGAGCCTGCCTACCTCAAGGCCGGGGGCGAGGTGTCTCTTTTGATGCACGTCACAGACTGGTACGGCAACACGGTTAGCGGCGAGACCCTCTCAGTATCTACTGAGAGTAGCTCCTCAACCGGCTCAGAGTGTGTGTCTGCTGGCGGTGCCTACACCTGTGACGTCACATACACTGTGGAGCCCCAGCGCGTTGCCCCAGTGTATGCCTGGTATGACTCGAGCTGGCTCCCCCCCTATACCCTCCGTGTGGTGGGAGACGATGCCGATGGGGCTGCCTCAACTGTGTCTCCTGACAATGCAGTGATGGGGGCCGATGTGACCGTGGAGGTATCCCTGGCCTCGGCTAATGGCATCACAGTCCTCTGGGAGCCCAAGCACCCCCTGGTGTATGTTGGGTGGTCCTCTGACCTAGCCGATGCCACCCAGGCTGCATACACACCTAGCGTCAAGGGATGGCTGACGACAGTCACCGCTCCCGACAGTGCCGGCACAGACATGACAGGTGGGGGTGTATATGTATATGTCTTTAGCATCACTCTCATTGATTCTCCCACCCCAGGCACCCTGCATGTGTTTGTCAATGACGGGGAGGATGGAAGCTCGGCCGAACTGCTCAAGACACACTCTGTGTCGCTGGAGGACCAGACCCCTCGGGAGTCCACCACAGCAGTCTTCCCTGCCCTGGCAGCTGTGGATACCTCCCAGAGGTACACTGTACAGCTACGCAACATCCTCGACACCCTGATTGTCGAGCCCTCTCTGTCTGTATCTGTAGGATGGGAGTCCGAAGACCCCGAGACAGCTGTCTTCGACCTTGGCACCGGCTCTTACTCTCTCTCTCTCATGGCCCCTCCCGATGCTGGAGAGATGCCTCTCGAGGTGTATGTCGACGACGAGCTGTTGCTGTCCCACTACGTGACCCTATATGCCCCGCAGGCTGCGGCGTCTGGCAGTGCGGTTGAGGTGTCTGATGTGGACGAGGACTCAGGGTATGGAGAAGTGGTGGCCATGGCCGGGGACTGGACAGTGATAGCAGCCCCCCGGTATGGCGACAACGACTCCGGCAAGGTGTTCTTCATGGAGTCGACAGACGAAGGGTTCACCGAGAGAGACGCCGTGACCCCCCAGACCGACACGGACTACGGCCTCTTCGGCTCCTCTCTCTGCATGGCCGGGGATGATGGTGCCTATGTCGCCTACATCGGGTACCCGGGGGCTGGGCAGGTCGAGGTGTACAGCAACGATGGGTCAGGATGGGTATACACCGCTGTGCTGGGAGAGGACGACTGGGTGGACGGGAACGGGTATGGTGACAACCTCGCTTGCACCATCGATCGTGTGATGGTCGGGGCGCCCTCGGCATTCACGTACAATGTGCCCAACTCAGGTGCGGCATATGTGTATGCCTGCGGTGCCGGTACGTGTACCCTCCAGGCCCAGCTTGTGTCCAACCCTGTGGAGGGCTCTCTGCTGGGTACCGGTGTGGCACTGAGTGGTGACACCGCCTCGCTGACCTCTGGGGGTGACGTGTCCCAGACCACGGTGTATGAGTATGACTCTGACCTAGAGAGGTGGGAGCTGGTGTCTGCCCTGCCCTATGGCGGGGGGGACCTCGCTCTGTGCGATGGGACGCTGGTGATAGAGACACCCGCCTTCCCTGATGGGTTTGCTGTCTTCACCGCTGCCTCTGGGTATGGGTCTCTGGAGAGAGAGGACTCCAGCGGCACAGAGACCAAGACCCTGCCGCTCTCTGCCAAGGACACTGCCGCCGACGCCCTTTCTCTCTCCCTCTCCGGCTCCACCCTCGTTGTGTCCAAGGCCAATGCCTCTACCAACATCGGCTCAGTCACAGTGTACAAGGAGAGCTCTGGCGTGTTTGTGGGGTCGCCCCCCATCCCCACCACCGGTTCTGAGCCGGCGCCAGTTGCCATAGATGAGAGCGGGAACCTGCTGGTTGGGTCGTCAGGTGGGCACTTAGGGCTGGATTATGCACACTATCTACATATCTACATACATCTCATACTGCTGACCCCAAGGGGATGACAGTGCCGGGGTGACTGCCTTCGACCTAGCCTCCCCGGCTGCGCTGGTGCTAGACACCAACCAGGTGCATGCATCAGTATTCCATATACATCCTATGTAGATGTGCTGGTACCCCCTCACCCTAGGCCACCTACGTGCAGGGCACAGCGGATGTCGGGGTGCAGTTCCACTTCATGGACACTCTTGGCGAGTCTCTCCCCCCTCTTGCCGGTGGTGTCTCCTTCTCTGTGGGCTCTTCTGCAGCAGTGACTGCCTTACCCCATGCCTCTCTCTCTGTGTATGATGTGACCATGAGTGTGCCTGAGGCCGTGGGCCACACCACCCTCAAGGCCGAGACAGCCGAGGACAGCCTGACCACGGGTATTGTCGTGGTGGCTGGGCCCCCCTCCCCCATCAAGTCGTCTCTTGTGGCACCCAGCGCCACGGCTGGTGCTGACACAGAGATCTCAGTCATGCTCCGTTCCTCCTACGATGATGTCAACTACGATTCCCATGACGTCACCATCACTTGGACCTCGGATGCCGGTTCTGTCTCAGGCAGCCCCTCTATCGATGAGACCAGTGGGTTATACGCCGTGACCCTGGCTGCTGGGACAGTGAGTGGGACCTCCACGGTCACGGTCTCTGTCGGTGACGAGCCCACCTTCCTCCAGACATCTGTGGCCATTGCCCCAGACACCCCGTCTGGAGACACGTCCTCTCTCTCCCACCCCGAGGAGCTACAGGCAGAGCAGACGGTGCGTGTGGTGGCTACTGTACACGACCAGTACGGTAACACCTGTTCTGGCAGGGACGTCTCTGTCGCCATCAGTGAAGTCTCTAGCGTCGCTGCCTGGGATGCAGCAACCTCCACCTATGCCGCCAACATCGCACTGCCTGCCAAGGGAGACACCACTCTGTCCCTCATTGTAGACAGCGTCTCCCTCCTATCCGTTCCTGTGACTGTGGAGGGTGGGTCAGACCTGCTAATCTACGCGATTGCAGGTGGGGCTGGGCTACTCCTGACTGTTGTCGTGGCCACCTGTATTGGGATGCGTTGCAGAAGGAGGAAGCACAAGGATGAGGTTGACATGACCCCAGAGGAGGAGGTGGAGGAAGGGACTGTCGATGAGGCTGTGGAGGTGGAGCAGGAGCAGGAAGTGGGCCCTGTAGTGACTGAGGGCACAGAGGGTACAGAGGGTGTGGATGCCACAGACTACGAGGACACACGCAGTGACATGCCGGAGACAGGGGAGTATCGTGTAGAGTACCCCGTTGTGGTGGTACCCGTGTGTGTGCTGCCAGGCGGGGCTGCTGGCAATGGTCTTGTGTGAGGTGTAGCAGGGACTGGTTACTTCAGTCAGTGAGTGTGTGAGAGAATTAGTAAATTGTGTGTATTGTGTGTCTTTCGGAGAGACAATGGTTGCCATTTCTGGAACCTAGTTATAGGTGTATAAGAAGTCTTTGTGTCTCTTCCTAGGTGACCTCCGATTGATAGTAGCCAACCGAGCTTCGAAGCGGATTCCTTCGACAACGTAGAGTAACAGCAGTCTTTGAGGCAATTGTACCCTAATCCTTTGCTCAATATTTGAAGGTGGTATTGTATTGAGCAAATATTTGTGTTTTAGAAAGCTTGGTCCAGTAAACGTATCTCTGAAGAGAGTGAGCGCGTCAAACCCGAACTGTCGTCGAGTTTGCTTTGGGATTCTTAAGTTACAGCTCCATAGCCTCGGGCATAATGGCAAACACTCGAGATTCTATGAGTTACGGCTGCAGTCCCCATGTAATGAGTAACACCATTCAGTGAATAGCGTTATGAGGTATATGCAAACCGATGCTGGTGGCACACCTGGATAGGGAGGTGTCCGCACGCAACAAAACACGACCATCGACTGTCGCGCGACAGGTAGGGTGGGGGATGGCTACCAGAGAACAGAGGTACCACCTGGTACACACAGGCCAGCACTTGAAGCAGCTGGGAGTTCTCTCTTCTAACAAGAACTCTCAGTGAGAGTCTCTCACATATGTGTAGTTTGATATCTGATATTGGAATCCAATAATAGGATGCCAAGTAGACACACTTGGGCCAAGTAACTAGACGACTGCCGGAGCTATATAGTCCTCAAGTCAATAGCACTTCAGCACTGGTGTCCTTAGTAGTGAGTCACTACTAGTGACATGCCCCACAATAGTTACAGTGATAGATCTTCATGGATGGAACCAAATGACTATAATAGAGACACAGAAATGCAAGTTGCATTATGCAACTGTTGTTTGCTTAAGCACTGCTTGAGTCTTTTGAACTCTTCTCCTTGGGGACAGCCATATACCTGCTTAGCTGTAGTTGTCAGAACTCCGCATGGAGAATGTATAGCAAATGCAGCTCATCAACATAGTCCGGCCTACACCATCTATTCCTCCTCATCCAGATGTGCACTCAGAGCAGTGGCCCACAGGTATGGGTCTCCCTCCACCAGCATGTACCACACCCTGTCAGGTGTGATGACACGCATGCAGGGCATGTCCTGAGAGGCAGGTGAAGGTGGAGAGAGAGCTATCTAAGAGAAGCCGTACAAGTCAACGACACCCTTCGTATTACGTGACTCTTCTGAGACGTAGTATCGCACCAGCTTGTCACTGAGACTAGTAGTGAACCACCTACGCTTCCAGTTCTTGCGCAGCCCTCCCTGCTTCACCATCCCCCTAGATGTCCAGCGTATCTAACCCGTCTGGCCTCAGGGCACTCGGGGTCAAAAGGAGCGAAGTTGAGTAGTGCGGGGTCGACAGGCACGGACGGTCTAGCAGGGGTACGGTCAGAACTAGAACTGCTCTTTGAGCCGGGGCGCTTAGCATTCCCCCCAACCTGTGCACGGCTTCGCCCAGCGGCATACTCCTGCACACCTCCTGCGGCTAGCATCCTGTAGAGTAGCTCAACCCCCTTACCACTCTTAGCAGATACCTCAGCAAAGTAGGCAGAGCGCTCCTGGGCAAGCGAGCACCCATCTATGTATGGTACCTCACGGGCTTTGGGAGTGGCGTCACACACGTCACTCTTGTTTCCGACAATGGCCAGGAAGGGGCTGTCAGAGTTCTTGGACACCCACTCAAGGTGCTCCCCAAGCCTCTTGAACGTGCCTTGATCTGTGATGTCATACATGACAATGACCACGTTGACACCTCGGAGGTACTGGCGGTTGATGGTGCGGAAACTATCCTGACCTGCAGTGTCCCACACTTGCAGAGAGAGAGTGGCACCAGGGGGGCCATATTGGAGTCTCTTGCTCTTGAAATCGACACCGATTGTGGATATGTAGCCCGCTGCTGAAGGAGTTCTTGGCAAATCGTTCTATCATACAAGACTTGCCGACTGAACTATCGCCAATGACAATGAGTTTCAGCATATGGTCACACTCCCCGTCTCTCTCCCCCTGGTCTGTCTCCACTACACTACTGGCCTCGACTGCGTTATCAACCGGGGCGGCCAGTTGCCGCATGACAGTCTGTAGCTGTGACTGGAGAGCAGCCTGCATGTGGAGCACCTCCTGATGTCTGCCCTGAGCTGCCTCCTCTGCCACACTGAAGTGGGCCTCGACTGCCCCCAGGATACCAGCATACTCACCCCCTGCCTCACGCAGGGCTGCCTCTGCCTCCCTCACCTCCTGGCTCCCTCCCCTCCCCTCCATACGCATGGCTGTCAGTTGGTCACCCATGCGGTTGAGAGCGGCTTGCACAGCTCTCACCCCCTGTTCTTGCAGGAACAGAACACGAGAACAGGTATCCAGTGTCAGTTGTCCTGTGAGAGAGGTCAAGTCACGCTGCAGATCCATGAAGGCGGTGTCAGCCGTCTTGCAGGCTAGGATGCGTCTAAATGTCCCCATACCAAAATACTTGTCGAGGTAAGTACTAGCTCTCTCTCCACACAAGAGGTGAGGAGAGGGAGAGAGTGGCAGTGTTCAGAGGGGAGGTCACACACGGTCTTGTCTAGAGAAACAATCTGAACTGTGAGGCTTGGGGAGTCCAGTTACCACATCATATATCACGTTTACTAGTTTGTGACCCTCATGTATTCACAAGTTCTTCATATGGTACATATAATCATTAATGCGACTCCTAAGATAGTACTCAGTCGGGGCCTTTGCCGTCGTAATCTCATTCATACATGAGAGATTTACAATTCTTTGAATATTTGCGTACCTGATCCAACACGAGCACGCACTTGGCGTCTGCGTGTCTCTTGGTGTCGTGTCTGCTCTTGATGGCCATGATGGCAGAGGCCACCTGTTTAGCAGTGTCCATCTGAGTGGTAGCTGTCAGAGTTTCTATGTCTAGAGGTGAGAGCCAGAAACGCTGAAAGTGCGGATTTGGAGGTAACAACAATAATAATACACTGAAAGGTGGGGCCATCATGAGTAAGAGATACATGCTAAAGGGAAAGAGAGAGGGCCAAAAGGACAGAGAGAAGGACACATAGAAGATGAGGAGATGTAGTATGCGGGGGAGGGGGGGGGGATAGAGAAATAGTGCTCTAGTATGAGAATGTCAGGGATAGAGTTGGTAAGGCGGTGGAAATACATTTCATGTTGTGTGAAATGCCAGTGACACCAAGACCCAGGGCCAGACCCCTCACCCAATGCAATATATATATATATGCACGTTGCTTCTAACGCGAACAAACCACAAGGCTATGTAGGTATGGTAGTCTCCCAACATTGAGAGGTCAAATAACTATATCAGTACCATAGTATACTGACTGGTATGGCCATGCATGAGTCCTTGAAAGATCGTGATATTACTGAAAGGAAGGAAACTATATTGACACCGATACCTTTTGGGACGTGTTTGTACCACTGGGGAAGCAAGGTCCCTTCCTTAGATCTAGACACGGAGATTTCAGTCCAAACTCTAGAAGGTTGCCAACATCAGGATCGGTCTGAGCAAAAAATGGAAAAGGGTCTAGGCTAGTCTTGGGAAGTCATATGTATGAATACTACACAGATAAAGGCACCCTATACTGGACACATGGTGTTAGAAGGGTGTCCTGTTTCTAAGTGACCAGATACCTCATGAATCCGAAGATTGGAACAAAAATGAGCACAACATGGATAGCAACCGGATTCGGTGCAGTTTCGTCAAACTGAAACGTCCTGGCGTATCACATCCCTCTCACCATCTTAATGGTTGGCCCCTAGCACTCTCCTGGTATCTATTCAGCTGATCGCATATGAGTCCTGTTAGAGTGAGTGATGTGTAATACGATAAGTGTGGAAGACACTCACACCGACAATTTAGGTGTCATTCACTCAACTGACATTTATGTCGGTACTACACTGCATGCTGCTAAATAGAGTACTTGACGGACTGCTGTGGTGGGACCTTGACATGAGCCTGGGTCAGGTGTTTGTGTGCTGAACCCT
>BDIP01000061.1:6327-24013 GCA_003568945.1 Kipferlia bialata
CTATTTTTTTATTCCCCCCTCCCCCCCCCCCCCCCCCCCGTCCCGTCACTCTATTCTTATTCTTCTATTTCTTAACCCCTCAGGTTGCGTCTGGCAAGCAGATGTCCTACGTGGTGGCTGTGTGTGCCGCCTCTCGCAACGTGCCTCTGAAGGTGGCCCGCCCCTCCCCCATGCCCCTGCAGATGCAGTACGAGAGATGCATCAGTGCTCTGAAGAAGTACAACAGCGATGTGTCTGTGGAGGTGGACCAGGCCAGTGCCACCTTGGAGAGATTCGTCACAGACCTAGAGGCAGCCACCACGTTCCAGGGTATGGTTCTATGTACAAATAGTGATGCAGTGATAGACGTGCCAATGCTCACCCCCCAGGCCTATGCGACGTGACCAACGGCCTTCTGAGTGACATCGGGTCCATCCAGAACAGCACGACGGTGGGCGAGCTGGGGGAGGTGCTGTATGGAGAGGTGATGGCTGCCTACAAGAGAGTGGCCCTGCTGACAGCTCCCTCCTTCCTCACCCTGACCGACACTCTCTTCGACCAGCTCATGGCCGGCATCAAGAAGACCGACACACTCTACGGAAGGTGCAGTGGGTAGATGTATACACACTCACACACACACTCTCTCTCTCTCACTCCCCCTCACCGCAGGGTGTCTGGTGTTGGCATGCCCTCACACAACCAGTGGCCCAAGCAGATGCTGCGGGTGAGGCAGGGCCATGCCGCCATGCTGCGTGTGGTAGTGGATGTGTTTGGCAGGGACAGCCCCGAGGAGGCCATGGTACTGGGTGCCTACGAGCACACCAGGGTGTACCTCGAGGAGAGTGGTGCTGTGGAGGACCCCTGGGTGTGCATGGGCATGTATGAGACCAGGCAGTGGGACCAGCAGACTGTGTATGATGATGTGACTGAGCAGTACGAGACCAAGGTGGCCAGGGTGGAGAGCCTCCTCCTCGACTGCTTCAAGGGCAGGTTCTACTCCCTCGAGGCCGAGGAGTCCGTGTACGACCTGTTCAGGGCATTCGAGACTGTGCTCAGGAGGCCCAGCATCTCTGTGGCCGTTGCTGAGTACAGAAAGCCTGCCATAGAGAGGCTGGGACACGACCTGTGGGTGCTCAAGAGAAGCATCGACGATGTACGGGGGTGGTGTATATATATATATATCCTCTTATGTTATATCCTTCTCACTCTTCCCTGACTGTCAGTACTCCTCTGACAGCGACTTCCAGGCCAACGTTGGCGTGACCCTCCCCCACATCACCAGTCACATTGCAGTGGCCCTGTGGTACACCATGTACTGCAACAGGGTGACCAAGATCGTCAGCAGGTGGGCGCAGAAGTGATACAATGTCTTGCTTACAGTAGAGTGGGTGATATAGTATATCTATCTATATTGTCCTTCCTGGTGGGATATTGTGCCTGACCCCCAGGGTAGCTGCTGTCCTAGGCACTGACTGGAAGAAGAGCACTGCCGCCAAGGGCATCAAGGACAACCTGGCCATACCCGAGGGCATGGAGAGGTCCTTCCACCCCGGCAGGATGCTCAAGGAGTGGGAGACTAGATGTCAGGTGCGGCACATACATACGCTGTACACTCTAACACTCCATCTCTCACCCCCAGCGTGTGCTGTCTGAGTGGACAGGCCCTGACAATGCCCCCGGTGTGCAGGACCAGTATGTGCTGGTGATGCCCACCAAGGACCACAGGGAGATCACCCTCTCCCCTGCCGTGGTGCACGACATGAGGCTGGTCGATGACTTCAGGGTGGTCTACTCATACTTCATGGCAGGTGGGGGATGTAGTCACTCTTGCATATATTTCTAGGCCTAGTACTTCTCCCTCCCACCCCAGTCCTGCCCAAGTTCGATGTTGCCCTGGTTGACTTCAGAGTGCCCCAGCTCGAGAACGCCAAGAAGGTGGGTGTATCTGTTGCCGTATTTAGATATGTGCAGAGTAGTGGTGCTGTTGTTGTCCCCATTGCCAACCTCCAGGTCACCTCCACCTTCCTGCACCTAGGGAAGTACATCACTGTGATCAGAGAGGCACTGGCCAGGTGAGGGTTGCATACAGTGTCCCCATCTATGTCTGATTCCTCTCATTCCTCTCTTCTCACCCAGGTACCACGATGTGCGTGCCAGATTCATAAGACCCTCATCCGACAAGATGTCCATCGCACAGCCAGGGTACATCTCTGGCTCCTCAGAGCTCTCCGCCCTACTGCTAGGATCCCTCAAGGTATATATATGAGACATGACTCTCTATCTCTCTCTGCCTGTGTGTGCTGACTCCAGACCGTGCACCATGCCATGCGCCCCCCCAGTGACTCCGGGGCCCTTGGTCTCACCTCTGTCACCTGGGTCATGTTGCTGAACAGAGACTTCAAGTCACTCGAGGTGGTCAAGAACCTGGCTGTGGCCTGCGAGTCCCTCTATGACCTCTTCCTCGACCTGCTCGACATTGCCGAGGAGGCCGAGACTCTCATAGCCTCCCTCGCCACCTGCCCCTTCGGCTCCATCCGGTCTGTGCTCTCCTCTCTCTCCGACATCGTCCTGAGGACATCCCCCAAGGCAGGAGGGAGGTTCGAGGAGGGCGCCTCTGCCCGGTTCGCCAAGATGCTTGATGGCCTGTGTGTCTCAGTGCTACAGGCCCGACTCTGCCATGCCCTGGGGGTGGTACATGCATCACTGGGCGGGGAGGACACGCTCTCCCCCTCTGGCAGCAGCACAGCCCTGGACACTGTCACTGTACAGCCACAGGACACAGAGAGGTGAGTTATCACACACACACATATATATATGTATGTATTCTCTAGATGTGTTGTATACACTAGCCCTCACCCCCAGTGTCTACATCTCTGGTGCCGTGGCCTCTGCCTGTGAGGCCGACGCCCCTCTCTTCAGACCCACCCCCTGCCCCGTCGTCCTATCTATCGAGGGCTCATCAGTGGCTGTGTCTCCCTCCATCCCCTCCCTCGAGGGGCACCTCCTGGCCAGCGTCAACAGCGTCATCTACATGTTCACATCCCTCTCCCTCCCCTCCGGTGCATCTGCCTCTGGGGCAGAGGGTGTCCCTGGGGTGGCATCTGGTGCAGAGGCAGTTGCCCAGGCCACCAAGTGCTACACGGCTGTTTCCACCGTGGTGTCCCATGCCGTAGGGCAGCAGAGGACCTGGGACAGCTGCCTGGGTGCCCTGGCCATCAAGCACGAGGTGGTGTTCATGCTACTAGGGGATGACCTTAGGAAGTGGGACAGGGCCATGCTGGAGCTGGCATCAGAGAGACAGAACCTGCTCGCACCCTCCTCAGTCGGTGCAGCCTCTGCCTCGGCCAGTGACCTTGCCCCTGTCGACTGCACACAGCTCAGACGCGATGTGCTGGTCAGATACGACACATGGTGGGTGCATGTATTACGCAGGCTGTGGCCTATATACAGATGATGTCTAAACATACACCTCATTCCTAGGTACGGCCAGTTCTTCGCTGAGTTCTGCAAGAGGGTGTGCCTCTTCAGCGACTCCCTCCTGGAAGAGTGCGAGGAGGTGTCGACTGTGTCAGCCGGGGTGACCCTCGAGGGACACGGCCTCGACTCACAGGGTGCGCACTACACATGATATGTATATATACCCCATGCCGCTGTAGACCCTTACCCCCCAGCCTTCATTTAGTGATTGTAATATGTATCATAATTAGTGTACTCTTACCTTCAGCCTTCATCGAGTCCTCTGCTGAGATTGTGTCTGCCAGGGACAGGTACCTAGCCCTCAAGGAGCAGGTGGCCAGGCTGGACAGGTCCGAGGAGATCCTCGGAAAGATCAGATGCAGCCTGCCCAAGGGTGAGTGGTCCCACTGTACTCGGCAACAGTGTACAGTATATACGTATTGATGTGGTGCTATCATTCTCCCTTTATCTGACCTCTCAGACTGGTCTGGACCCAATGTGCGCAAGGCCTTCAGCCGTCTGCAGCACACTGTGCCAGCCATGTTCGAGGACCTGGTGTCTAAGGTACAGACGATACATGGATACTCATACACTGTATATATATCAGCCACTAACCGCCAGGTCCCCCAGCTACGCGATGCCCTGTGTGAGTGTGACAAGGCACTGGCCTCTGTTGTGTCCAACACCCTGGACGAGTGGTCTGACTCTAGACCCTCTGCTGTGTCGGTGTCACCCGGCAAGGCACTCTCCCAGTGCGCCACTGCCGCAGGTATAGATATGTATGAATGCATATCAACTTATTCCTCGCAATCGCCTTACCCCAGGCACCTTCAGTGAGCTCAAGCAGCGCGTGGCCACCCTGGGCCCTCTCTTTGCGGCCACCTCTGCCCTGTCCCGCACCTATAGTGAGACCCACCTGCAGACAGAGGACGGGGTAGAGTACCTGTCTCCCCTGAGGAGTGAGGTCACGGACAAGGGCTGCGATGCTACTCTGTCAGCCGCCCTCATTGAGGTGTCAGACCTCACACAGGTACGCCATCTGTATCAGTGTCTTATGCCAGTACATTTGTTTATCAATAGAGTAGTAGATTGTGTTTTTAGTTAAGCCCATGCACTAACCCCAGGTCTGGACCTGTCTTCGTACAGGCTACGACAACATTGAGGAGATTGGCCGTGTCCTGTGGCGCAACCTCGACAACAGCGTAGTCCTTGGGAAGCTCAGGGCCACCCGTGCCGAACTTGTCGACCTCCCAGCTGGCATCAGGTCCTATGCCTGCTTCGGCGCTGCCCTTGACGTGCTTGATGGCCTCATCTCTCTCTCCCCCACCATCGACCAGCTGGCGTCCGAGGCCCTCAAGCCCCGGCACTGGAGGTCTCTCTCCCACCAGCTCAAGACACCCCTGGAGCCCCAGGGCAGATTGTCCCTGGAGCAGGTGTGGACTGCCCTTGGGAAGAGGCGCGGCAGTGAGCAGGAGATTGCCTCACAGGCTGTGCTGACAGTGGCCACAGGAGAGCTGGGACTGGAGCGGTACCTGGACCAGATCGAGGACCAATGGAGCCAGTACACATTGGAGCTAGTCAAGGCCGCCAGTACCAGGGGCAGGTGTCTGCTCATCACAGGGTGGAAGGACCTCCAGGGTGGGTGGTACATTGTGTGTTACACTGTCTTATTTTTATGTGTCTCTTTACGAGATTTACCTTCTCACCCTCCAGCCCTTCTGGACGAGCACCTTCTCTCGATCAACTCCATGGTCAACTCGCCATACTACGGACAGGTGGGTGCCCCTCCATGTATATATCATACATAGTTCTATGACGCATCATGCATGTGTATATCCGTTCCTTACCCCAGTTTGCAGAGCGTGCCTCCCAGTGGAACGAGTGGCTAACAGGTGCCGCCACCCTCATAGAGGAGTGGGCCCAGGTGCAGAGACTGTGGGTGCACCTCCAATCAGTCTTCGAGGCCTTCACCGCCTCCACCAAGCGGGGTGGGGGTGTGGCCGTCCACCTCTCTGGTGTCATCACCAAGCTGAGGCAGGCCGATGCTGAGTTCATATCCGTCATGGAGCAGGCCAAGCAGGGGCCTGTTCTCTTCGACCTGGTTGCCAGGCACAACGCAGCCCCCAAGAGGCCCCTGCAGGCTAGGCTCGAGAGGGTGAGTGACACCCTCACCCAGGTGCAGAGGTCCCTGGGAGAGTTCCTGGAGGCCCAGAGGCAGAAGTTCCCCAGGCTCTACTTTGTGGGAGACACTGATGTGCTCGACATCATCTCCATCGGTGCCGCCCCTTCATTGCTTCAGAGGCACTGGGCCAAGATGTTTGGGGGACTGTCCTCTGTGGATGTGGAGTTCACAGGGGAGGACACCGGCAAGGGCCAGGACGCCCTCATCACAGCCTTTGTCAGTCATGAGGGGGAGAGGGTACTGTACAAGCACCCCATCGCTGTGCCTGCCGGGTCTGACTTCCATGACATGCTCAACGCGGTGGAGAGGGAGACCAGCGAGACACTCCGCCTCCTCACCATCGAGTGCATTGCAGAGACCAAGGCTGTCCTCGAGACATGCTTCGGTGCCAAGGCTGAGACAGAGGGAGCAGTGGACCCAGCCGATCAGATGCTGGCCCTTCTCCCCAAGTACCCTGTCCAGTCACTCATTGTGGCCCTCCAGGTATACTTCACAGCCCTGACAGAGAGTGAGCTGGCTGCCAAGACCACCCCTGAGAGGAGTATCGAGGAGGCTTCCAGGCTGCTCACTGTGCTCGGAGGCCTAGCTGGCCACAGGGCCCTGTCTGGCCACCAGAACAGGGACAGCAGCCGCAGGACATGCATCAACGAGGTGCTGCACTTTAGAGTGATAGCCAGTGACCTCAGGGCCAAGGGCATCTGCGACAAGGGGGCCTACGAGTGGCTCAGCCAGATGCGGTTCTACTACGACAGCGATGCCATCCCCGAGTACAACGAGGCTGCGACTGTAGATGTCTCCAAGTCGGTGCCGGGTGATGTCAGGGTGGCCATGTCAGACGCATCCTTCAAGTACGGCTGGGAGTATGTCGGGGCAGGGCCCAGGATTGTGCAGACTAGGCTCTCCGACCTCTGCTACCTCAACCTCACCCAGGTACAGCGGTAGTTTGTTCATACATACATATATTATATATCATACACTATGCCCTCTCTTACACCCAGGCCCTCCACTCTCGTTTCGGAGGCTCCCCCTTCGGCCCTGCCGGTACGGGTAAGACCGAGACCGTCAAGGCCCTGGGCACACAGCTGGGCAGGATGTGCATAGTGTTCAACACGGATGAGACCTTCAGCGAGGCTGTAATGGCCAGGATCTTTGCCGGTCTCTGCCAGTGTGGCCACTTTGGTTGCTTCGACGAGTTCAACAGACTGGACGAGCACATCCTGTCAGCTGTATCCCAGCAGATCCTGTCCATCCAGTCTGCCCTGCTCAGCGGGGACAGGAATATCAGCCTGAGTGGCAGGACGGTCAAGGTGTCCCCCAACATTGGTATCTTCATCACCATGAACCCTGGATACGCTGGCCGTAACGAGCTGCCCGACAATCTCAAGGCCCTGTTCCGCTCGGTGGCCATGGCTAGTGCCGATAGACAGAGGATCAGTGAGGTGCTGCTCCTCTCCCATGGCTTCAGACACGCCGATGTGCTGGCTGGCCGCATTGTGCCCCTGTTCTCACTGTGTCAGCAGCAGCTGTCGAAGCAGACCCACTACGACTGGGGCTTCCGTGTGCTCAAGACTGTGCTGGATGCCGCAGGGTGCCGGATGAGGGAGAGCAGGGCGGAGTGCGACTCAGACTCTGAGGGCGAGGAGGAGGTGGACTCCCTCACTCAAGAGCAGGACATCCTGGCCTCAGTCATCCTGTCCAACATATCCCCCACCCTAGTCTCTGCAGACCAGCCCCTCTTCAGACAGATCCTGACCGACGCCCTGCACGGTGTGTCCCCCAAGATGCAGCACTCAGAGGCATTCACAGAGGTGGTGAAGCAGGTGTGTGAGGACGCCTCCCTCTTACCCCACAAGCCATGGCTGGAGAAGGTCCTCCTGACCCTCACTGCAACAGACAGCAGGCAGGGTACCATGCTGGTGGGTGTCAGTGGCTCTGGCAAGACAGCCGCCCTCCGGACCCTGGCTGCTGCACTCGAGAGGCATGAGCAGAGGCCCGTGCACGTGCACTGCATAGCACCCAAGTCTATGTCGAAGGATGACCTGTTTGGGTCACTAGATAGCATGACGAGGGAGTGGAGGGACGGAGTGTTCACATCTGTCCTGAGGAAGCTGCTGGAGGATGAGACTGTGTCCAAGGACAGACACTACATTGTGTTTGATGGAGACCTCTCCACCGACTGGGTCGAGAACCTCAACTCAGTCCTCGACGACAACAGGTGGGGGGTTTATGTATGTGTATACTCAATATCTAGTTTTGCAGTATATGATTATCCTAACCTCAGGACCCTGACCCTCCCCAGTGGAGAGAGGCTTGCTGTGCCCAGCAACGTCAAGCTCATCTTCGAGGTTCTGTCCCTCAAGTATGCCACCCCCGCCACAGTCAGTCGGTGCTCCAAGGTAGGGTGCTGTACATACACCATGTACAATGTTTATAGAGTAGATCTCTGATGTTATTCACTTTTGACCCCCAGGTCTGGTTCACCGACACCGACCTCCCCTCAGACGTCTATCTCAGAGGTGTCACCAAGAGGCTGGCCTCGGCACCACTCAACGAGCCTGAGCGCTGGGGGGCATTCTCTCTTCCAAGGTATATATTTGTATATACATATACTAGAGATGTGTATTGACATGGGTATACATGCCTCACCCCAGGAAGGAGTCTGCCGGCCTAGGCGGCATTGGGTCTGAGCTGACTGTGTCCATGAAGGTGCAGCAGATGGCAGGCGACATCCTGACCCCCCTCCTGTCCCCCCTGTACGATGCAGTCTACAAGGGCTTCGTGGCATCCGGCCTCTCCACCGCTGAGGTCATGTCCCACGCCTCCCAGAGGACATCGCGCTCAGTCGTGTCCCTCCTCTTTGCAGGCATCCGCAAGCTCATATCCAAGGCAGAGGCCGCCAACACTGTCGGTGGGGCCATGGTTGTGAGTGCTGAGGCCGCTGTACAGTCTCTAGGCACAGACCACATCAACACATTCATCCTGCAGAGGCTGCTCTTCTCTCTCTTCTGGGGCTTCGGCCTCCCCCTCACCCACGAGAGAAGGGCTGACCTCGCAGACATCATCACGGGAGTGGTGGCAGAGCACCCAGCCGTCACCGTCGCCCTCCCCCCCTTCCCCCTGTCGGATGGGTTCCCTGACGCAGGCCTCGCCGACTGGCGCAGCTGGGCCGAGCTGGTACCTGCCACCTCTGTCAACGAGAGCGAGGTGGGTCTTGTGGTGATCCCCACCATTGACACCGTGGCCCACCAGCACGTGATTGGGTCCTACCTGGAGAACGGGGAGACCATCCTGCTGTGCGGACCCCCAGGCAGTGGAAAGAGTATGTCCCTGACGGCCACGCTCAAGAACCTACCTGGCTACGAGGCCGTGTTCCTCAACTTCAGTAGCCACACCGACCCCGCCCTCATCAGACAGACCATCAGGCGGCACTGTCAGATCAAGCACACCCCCAGTGGCCATGAGGCTGTACCAGCCGGGGCGGGTGTTGAGCACCTGGTGCTCATGTGCGATGAAATCAACCTGCCGGTGAGTGTGGTGCCTGTAGTATAGTGTATGTTTGTGTTTGTATTACTGCCTCTCTTGTATGCTTACCCCAGGGCCCCGATGCCTTTGGCACCCAGAGGGTCATTGCCTTCCTGAGGTCTCTCATGGTCCATGGTGGATACTGGGACACAGAGACCCTGCAGTTCGTGAGGCTGAGAAACGTCCACATCATCGGTGCATGCAACCCCCCCACTGATGCCGGTCGCTACCACCTTTCGCCCTCCTTCCTGCGGCACTCTGGTGTGCTCCTGGTCAACTTCCCCTCAGAGCCCTCCATGCTCACAATCTACAGCGCATTCAACGACGCCGTCCTCAGGCGCTTCCGCTCTCTCTCTGACCACGTGTCGGCCACCACTGCCGCTATGGTCGATGTCTACAGCAAGGCGAGAGCAGAGTACACGCCCGACAAGCAGGCCCACTACATCTACTCCCCCCGTGAGCTGACCCGTTGGGTGAGGGCACTGCACATCGGTCTCCAGGCAGCCACGGAGCCGTCCCTCGACCTCCTTGTCAAGCTGGTGGTGCACGAGGGCATGCGTCTGTTCCACGATAGACTTGTCACACAGCCCGAGAGGGCCCTCACAATCCAGCTTATCCAGAGTGTTGTGGAGCTCCACTTCCCCCAGGTCGATAGGTCTTGCTTCAGCGCAGGCTCCCTTCTCTTCAACTTCATTGGAGCAGAGACATACAGGGAGACAAGTGTCAACGAGCTGAGGTCTCTTCTGAGGCGCAGGATGAGTGTGTATGTCGAGGAGGAGGGTGCCACGCCCCTCGTCCTGTTCGACGATGTCATTCAGCACGTGTCCAGGATCGACAGGGTGCTCAAGCAGCCCGTGGGCCACCTCCTCCTGGCAGGTGGCAGTGGGGTGGGTAAGACGGTGCTGGCAAAGTTTGTGGCCTGGCTGAATGGGTATGAGACAGTCTCCATCTCCACATACCGTGGCTACACCCTGGCTCAGTTCGAGGAGGAGCTGAGGGCCGCCATGTCCAGGGCAGGCGCCAAGGGTAGGAGCATCGCCTTCCTCTTTGACGAGAGCAACGCCTTGGAGACGGCCTTCATCGAGCACATGAACGCCCTGCTGGCCGGAGGAGAGGTCCCCGGTCTCTTCGACGGAGAGAGCCTTGCCCAGGTGATAGGGGAGTGCAGGCAGGAGGCCAGGCGGCTGTCCTCCGTGCAGGGCCAGACAGGCAGGGGCATGGACGCAGAGAGGATGGCTGTCCCCAGTCAGCAGGCCACAGACGAGGAGGTGTGGTCCTGGTTCGTGTCTAGGGTGCAGGCCAACCTCCACGTTGTCTTCAGCATCAACCCCTCTGCTGGTGGTGCCTCTGCCTCCATGGGTAGCCATGCCTCCCGCTCACCAGCTCTGTTCAACAGGTATGGCACATATCCGGTTATATATATATACGAATATATACATGTATCTAATCTCCAGGTGTGTTGTGGACTGGATGGGCGGCTGGAGCGTTGGGTCTCTGTACCAGGTCACAGACCACATGCTGGATGCCATTGACATATCCTGTGCCCAGGATGCTGAGACCGACCCCACCTACAACGACGAGTGCAAGGATGAGCTGCTGGACGCCCTAGCCGACCCCCTCCTGCCCATAGACGCCAAGCAGGAGGCCCTCGTGGCCACCACAGGGGGTCTGTCCCTGAGGGAGAGAGTCACCAGGGCATGCGTAAGGCTGCACTTAGTGACAGCAGACACCGCCTCTAGCGTCACAAAGCTCAGTGCAGCTGTTGTCTCACAGGCCGCTGCCTCTGGACCCGACTTCACAACCACACCCAGACACCTCGTCTCCTTTGTCGACACGCTATCGCGTAACTTGGGCAACAAGGCCGCCCACGTGGCCGAGACCCTCGCCCATCTCTCCCGGGGTGTGTCTGCTCTAGAGACCACCTCAGGCACTGTGGCAGCCATGCGCAGTGACCTCAGGGAGAAGCAGGTGGAGCTGCAGGAGGCGTCTGAGCTAGCAGACCAGAAGCTAGGGGTGATGGTGGACAAGAGGAGAGACGCCCAGGAGAGGCGCAACCAGGCCGAGACACTTGCCAAGTCGCTGACGGAGAGGCAGGAGCAGATTGAGGAGAGGAAGGCCTTTGCCGTCGACAAGCTGGCCGAGGTCGAGCCTGCTGTCCAGGAGGCCAAGAAGAGTGTGCGTTCCATCTCTGCGCAGCACCTGAATGAGCTGAGGAACATGGCCAGGCCACCCCCCGCTGTGCAGTGCGCCATAGAGGCAGTGTGCATCATGATTGGGGAGTGGAAGAAGGGCGGCCTAGAGTGGTCCGAGGTCAGGAAGGTGCTGAGGAAGGACAGCTTCATGCCCTCCATCCTCAACTTCAACGCAGACGCCATCAGACCCAACATCGTGAGGCTGCTCAACAACAAGTACGTGCCCAACCCCATCTGGGACCCAGCTGTGGCCTACAGGGCCTCCCATGCCGCAGGGCCCATGGTCAAGTGGGTCAAGAGCCAGCTGCTGTACGGAGAGATCATCGTACAGGTGGGTGTGTGTAGTTTAGATGTATGTTGTTATGTCTCTCTTCTCTATCTGACTGTAGGTTGCCCCCCTGCGGAAGGAGGTCGAGGAGCTGGAGGCAGAGGCTGCCACGATGCAGGCTCAGTATGATGCAGTGGCCTCGGAGCTCAAGGCTGTCGACGAGGAGATCGAGGTACATATGTATGTGTGTATGCCTACACCGTGTGTGTGTGCTAGATGCCATAGTTGTTAGTCGTTGACCCCAGGTGTACAGCCTTGAGTACAAGGACCTTGTGCGTAGACAGGAGCACGTCAAGCACACCATCGAGGAGACACAGGTATCAGTGTACATATATACTACTTACTATACATACTATATACACGTATATATACACTGACACTGACCCCAGGCCAAGCTGGACAGGGCCGAGTCCCTGACCGGGTCTCTGTCACAGGAGCAGGAGAGGTGGGGCAAGCAGGTGCAGGAGGTGACCACCGAGACCACGCAGACAGTCGGAAACGTGCTGACCCTCGCTGCATACACTACCTATGCCCTCGTGTACCCCACGGATCTTAGGGTGGAGCTTCTGAGGAGGTGGAGGGCCGTGCTCGACGACTTCGACATTGCATTTGACGAGGTATGCATCACTTCCATCTCTGTACATTCATAGTGTGTTTCTCTGCAACCCTCTCTTACCCCAGGACATGCTGATCGACGAGGGACTGTCCACCGCTGAGGATAGACTGCAGTGGCTGGACGTGGGTCTCCCCAACGACTCCATCTCCCTTGAGAACGCAGGTGCCCTGTTCAGTGTGAGTGACGAC
The DNA here is from genome assembly GCA_003568945.1 of Kipferlia bialata. Taxonomy (NCBI): domain Eukaryota; phylum Fornicata; genus Kipferlia; species Kipferlia bialata. The sequence continues at coordinate 18,791 of BDIP01000061.1, forward strand.
ACACCCAGGGTGCCCCTCCTCATCGACCCCGCTGGCCAGGCCGTGGCCTTTGTCAAGAGGGTCCTCAAGGACAAGAAGCTCGTGGTGGGGTCACCCCTGGACAGGGACTTCATGCAGAAGCTGGAGCAGGCCCTGCGGTTCGGCCTCCCCCTGCTTGTCACCGATGCGGAGGTGTTTGACCCCGTCCTCAACCCCATCATCGACCCCGACACCCTGGCTAGGAGGGTCAGTCTCAAGGGCAGGAGCATGAGCGTCGAGATCGCAGGCCGCAGCGTCGACTACTCCCCCTCCTTCCGCCTGATCCTGACCACCACCAACGTGGCTGCCGCCTTCCCACCCCACATTGTCTCACAGACGAGGGTGCTCAACTTCAGCGTGACCGCCGCCTCTCTCTCCTCCCAGATCTTCAACGCGGCCCTCTTCCTCGAGCGGCCCTCTGTGGGCAGGGACAGGCAGGACACAATGAGCGCAGAGAGGCGCTTTGCCGTGCACCTGCGGTCCCTTGAGAACCAGCTTCTGGAGCTCATCTCCACCGCTGGTGGCAAGGTGCTCGAGGACGACGAGGTGTCGTCTGCCCTGTCTACAGTGAAGAGAGACGCCGCAGAGGCAGAGGCCAACCAGGCTGAGGTGCTGCACAAGAGGGCTGAGCTCGACAAGGCGTCCAGTCTGTACGAGACCCTGGGAGCCACCGCAAGTGGCATCTTTGGCCTGCTGGACAGACTTGTCACACTCGACGACAGCCTCGTGTTCTCACTCCCCTTCTACCAGGTATGGATTTGTGGATATTGTTATATTCATATACTCCTGCACAGTACCCCACCCTTCCTTTACCCCCTAGGTTCTTGTCAAACCAATATGTATATATGTAAATATCTATTCTAACCCCTAGGTCCTTGTCAAGAGGGCCCTGGCCAAAAGGTGCGTGGTGCTGGCTGCCCAATCAGAGGAGGACGAGATAGCCACTGGCGGCACCATGATAGGGGACGCACACTCCCCCTCAGCCACCACTAACCGTATGAACCAGGTGGGGCTCGATGCCTATACTCTAGACTAAATCATTATATTGTTCTCTCTCTCACCCCTAGGTCATCCACGAACTGTCCATGGACGTGCTGATGTATGTGGGTGCCGCCCTCCCAGCCAGACTCAGGGCCGCCTTTGCTCTACTGGTCCTGTACACAGTCAACACAGACACTGTCGACATCTCGGACGATGCACTGCGCCAGTACCTCACCCCCCTCCCTGCTCTTCCCTCCCTCTCTGGGGACGTTGGTGACATCCTGGCCTGGAGAGAGGCCGTTGTGGCACTGTCTCCTGAGCTGAGTGTTCTTCCCTCTGACGACTCCCTCCTGCCCACCCTCGAGAGTGTGTGTATGGGAGAGGACGTGCACGCTGAGGTGCAGGACCTCCTGACCTCTGCTGCCAGACCCACCCCCATCCAGGCCTCCCTCCTCAGTCTACAGTTGGTGCACAGTGTGAGGCCCAGTGCAGTCACCACCCTGGCCAACTCTGTCATCCACAGGCTGAGTGACGGACAGGACGTGCTGGGCACCATTGACGCCATGTCCCTGGGGGATATATGCGATGTGTATGGCGCACAGGGGTGGCCCGTGGTGGCCCTCAGTGCCCCTGGATACGACCCCACACACTCTGTCGTTGAGCTGGCCCAGGCCCAGTCTGCTAAGCTGGACGTGTACAGCATTGGCTCCAGGGACTGTGTGACGGCCTCACTGGTCAAGCAGATAGGCCAGGCCGCACAGGCTGGCAGGTGGGTGCTGGTCTCGAACCTCCACCTCGCCAGTGCAGACACCCTCACCTCTCTGCTACAGGTGGCCAAGAGAACTAGGAACAGCAGAGGCCCAGGAGAGGCTGTTGCCACTCCCTCAGGCAGAGGCAGGGGCAGAGGCATGGCTGGCAAGGGAGACAGGACACACGACAGGTTCCGTCTCTTCTTCTCTGCTCCCGTTGGATCCTCTCTCCCCGCCTCCCTCTACGCCGAGAGTGCCCGTGTGGTTGTCGAGCCACCCCCTGGTCTACAGTCCCAGGTCCTGCAGGCAGTGGGGAGGGTGTTCCCAGGCACCCAGCCCGAGAGAGACAGACACAGACGCCCTGCTCAGACACAGAGAGACAGGCTGCTCTTCCTGCTATGTGTGCTACACGGCGTGTTGGTCAGAAGGGCCGGGTACCTGCCCCATGGGTGGACCAAGGACCCTCAGTTCAGCATGGCCGATCTGCTAGCAGGGGAGAGGATGGTGAACGCATGGCTGGATAGAGTGGCCGGCAAGAGCGACAACATCATGCCGTCCAAGATACCCTGGGTGCCCATCAGGTCCCACCTAGTCACCACCATCTATGGGGGCAGGCTGGAGTCAGACTACGACAAGAGAACACTCAGGGCCCTGGTAGGGCAGATATTCACAGCGGAGGCCTTCGAGACTGGGTACGTGCTGCTCGGCAGTGCTGAGGCCCCTGTTCAGACCGAGGGTGTGGAGGTGGTGGAGGCAGTCGAGACCGACACCCCGACCAAGGATGCCTCCTACACTGTGCACGGCCTGCTGACGCCTGATGGCACCACCCTGGCTGACTTCACCAAGTGGGTCAACGCCCTTCCCCCCATCGAGCCCCTTTCCTGGCTGGGCATGTGCCCTGGGGTAAGTGATATAGCAGAGGCCAGGCAGGGAGACGCCCTGGTCCGCTCCTTCGGTGCTGTCTGTGGCAATGCGGCCCTGACTGTGATGGACCTCGGCATGTCCTCAGAGGACGTGTCTGGGGAGCTGTCTGTGGTGGGTGCATGGGAGGAGGTGTTGGAGGGGTGTGCCGTACCCGAAGCTGAGGCTGACGCTGAGGGAGAGGGTGCCTCCAGTGCACCCATTGCTGTCACCATCAGGTCAGAGCAGGCCTTCGCCAGGCTCCTCCACTCCACCCTCTCCGCCCACCTCTACGATCTGAGGCAGTTCCTGGTGGGAGAGTGCCCCAGGACCAACCTCATCTCGGAGCTACTGGCTGCTCTCAGTGCCCAGACCATACCCCAGGTGTGGGCTGACCTCGTGCCCTACAGCGTGGATGGCATGACGACGTCTGAGTTTGTCTCTGACGCTGTGAGGCGCATTGAGCAGACCGTGTCTCTAGACACCCTGTGCATACCAGAGGCAGAGGGCAAGGGTCTCTGGCTGGGGGGAATGTTCTTCCCAGGTGCATACCTCATGGCACTCAAGAGGAGGGTCTGCCAGGAGCTCAAGAGGCCCCTCGAGTCTCTGGACCTCGCCCTTGTACCCGGTGCCCCAGAGGCAGGTGCTGCCACCCAGGGTGTGTCCCTAGTGGGTACATGTGTAGTCGGTGGTGTGTCCCTAGCGTCGGGTGTCCTCTCTCCCTCGGACAGTGTGGACGAGCAGGCCCAGGTGTGTCTGGTGGTGCAGGAGGTGGGGGCAGAGAGTGACTCGGAGGCCTCAGAGGACGAGGTGCCCACTCTCTCCATGCCTGTGTACCTGGGAGAGGACAGGGAGACGGTGCTGTTCTCGGTGTCTCTCCCTGTCGCCAAGGGGGAGAAGGAGACCCTGGTGGTCAGAGGCTGTGCGGTGGTCCTGTAGAGTGTGTCCAGGGCTATTGATTGATAAATCACAAATAGAGTGACGGTATGTGTTTGATACAGTGGTCGATTTGAAAGAAGAAAATTCAAGACTTTCCAAACAATTCAACCTTTTGTTTCTGGAGCTAATAAGTCGAGAGATTAATGTTGGGACTAAGTCATAAGTCACACTTGCCGTGTGGGCCAAGGACCTCTTCAGTGGTGTATACCGATACACAGAGAGATAAGGTAACTCTATTGTGTTGGCCTCTTAATTACATCGAATGAGAATGTATATGGATATTTATATATTGTGTTGACGGGGATTGCACATGTATTCACCTTCTGCATATTGTATTTATGATGCTCACATGCATATTATATTTATGTATGATGATCACATGTCTGTGGCAAAGAGAGGATATCCTCCCCATTGACAGTTATTATCGTGATAGTTACGGGATGGCTAGGGATGAGTGTGCCATCCCCCCCCCCCCCCCCCCCCCCCCCCCCCCCCCCCCCCCCCCCCCCCCGGCAGGCGGCCGGGGGGGGGGGGGGGTTACTGGGAGGGGGGAGGAAGCCAATACACCGGATACACATACCTGCAGTTGGCACACTGCTACCTATTGGAAGACACACACGCAGCATTGTCATGGTGAGAATCGACACGCAGTAGATGGCGCATATGCGCCAGTCTCGTTTCCAGCCCCGAGCGCACATATACGGCACACAGGGCTAATCAGGGGGTGTTTCACTGAAGGTCTGTTTATAGACAGGCGCCACTGGTCTTGCTTCCTGTTGTAAGACTTAAACACGTCAGCAGTTTTAGCATTTTTCTCTCAAGCTTAAGATATCCAAGTAACCGAAGTACGTCACTCACTTCACAAGGGCTCCCTAGAGGCCCACCACACTGTTCAGGGAGTTATATTAGAGGGTTACCAACACCAATGGTCAGCGAGAGTGTGTGCTCTGAAATCAAGGCCAAGTACTACGCAGGTACGTTCTCCATAGTGGTTCATTCAAACAGTGTGACTGGACTCCCTCACTCAAGGGGCCTATTCGGCCTGTGTCGCACTATGCCGCAGTACAGCAGCTGACGGATGGGTACTTCTCTATCTAGTGAGGTCATTGCTTCGTGCTGAGGGAGCTGACGCCGCAATGCAGGTGGGCATGGTACTTTGTTAACCATACACTCTCTGTATGGGCAATACAATAATACTGATATTCTTGTTTTGTTGTGGAGTTTGTGTACTGTCGCGTGTCCACCGATGTGTGTCTCTGTATCCTCCTGTGCACGCGTCTATAGTCTATAGTGTTATGATATTGTGGCTGGTCACTGTTGACGATGGTACTGAGAGTGGTCGGTGTATCACTTAGAGTACAGCCGCAGTCTTTCAGTCATTATTACAGAATCCTCCTTCCCCTAATGACACAGGCTGTCGAGGATAACCCTTGTGAGGACTCTGCTGCCTTCCGGCTCTGCATCGACCCCTCCTGCCCTGTCGAGTCAGTGGGTGACTCTGAGGTGGCCTCTGTGGTGCTGGGGGAGCACTGGCTGAGGGCGGGGGAGGCAGGGAGGTACGCAGTGGTGATACCTGTATTATTCATATTGTGCCCCCCCCCCCCCCCCCCCCCCCCCCCCCCCCCCCTTCCCTTTT
>BDIP01000061.1:24658-35192 GCA_003568945.1 Kipferlia bialata
CTCTGTCTGTCCATCCCCTGTTGATGCCACCTGCCCCCTCCCCCTCCCCTCCCTATAATATTCATTTTTAGTATTCTTCGTGACATGTCAACAGTTCTCACTCTCCCTTTGTTATACTGCACTACCACATATCCTTCAACTACCCATCAGTAGTATGTTCCTCTCAACATGGTAGCCAACACAGGTGGCAGTTATCCGGCTCTGTCTCTTGTGTGTTCAAGCCGTTTCCGTTTCTTCTCTTGCTACATCTCGTAGAGAACCACTAGACCCTCTTCTCATCAGCAGAAATACAGGGCTAACACAACATACCTACACCTCTGTCCTTATGTTCAGAGTTCTCTTCCCCACGATCCTAAGCTAATACTACCCTCTCCATTTCCCAGCCCCTCTCTCACTGACAGACCCCTCTCCCATTCCTGAGGGTACCACACCTAGACCATGTGTCCTGCCACACGTAAGCGCCGCTTTATCAAGTACAAGGATGCGAAGAGGCAACCTGGAGCCCCTCCCCCTGAGAGTGGCTTCGGGTCATACAGGTACATCAATAACAACAGTATCAGTATCAGTATCAGAACTACACCAATAGATACTGACACAGGTACACCAATGGCGACGTGTACAAGGGCGAGTGGCAGGGAGGGGAGCCATCAGGGTATGGGACCAAGAGATACCACACGGGGTGTGTGTATACAGGCAACTGGGCGGGTGGCAAGTACGAGGGGTATGGAACCCTTAGGACCCAGAGCGGCATGACGTACGATGGGGAGTGGAAGGGGGACATGGAGTGTGGGCACGGCACGATGAAGTACCCAGATGGGGTTGTGTACACAGGAGAGTGGGTGGATGGACAGAGGTGTGGGGAGGGGAAGCTCACCTGGACAGAGGGGTTCATAGAGGAGGGGGTGTTTGTGGACAACCACCTTGAGGGGGATGTCAGAGTGACTGACCCCCGAGGGGCGGTGAGGCAGGTGGTGTACAGAGATGGCAAGTTGGCTGATGTGTGCACCTCTTGCAACCAGAAGGAGAGTCACAAGGTATTCATGTTATGCACAATATCACACCAATACAAATGATGCTATACTATATGGTGTCTGATACTTTCCAATTCATCCCCCCCCCCCTCTTCCCAACCAGGATGCACCAGAGTATGTGGTATACCCTGCGGCCCCCAAGCCTCTCACCGATGCCATGATAGCCCGTATGGTGTACACGGTTGGGAGGCTTCGCCCATGTGACAAGCTCGGAGACATCAGCAAGGAGTTTGGTGTTGTCACATGTGACCCTCTGACCACCCATGTGATATACCTCAGAGACACAACACCCTTCGCCATTGAGGAGTTTTCCAAGTCACTAGCCACAACTACCCTCTCTTCCGCCAACTTGTGTGCTGCCAAGAGCCCCAGTGCTCTTAAGAGAGACCTAGCCCAGGACCCCAGTGTGATACTGTGCACACACGAGGTGTTGTCTGCTGGTGCTGGTTCCAAGCTGCATAAGCTGCACATGGCTTTATGGAGAGACCTGGTTAAGAGAGGGGTCACTGCACGGGCATACTGGTGCCTGGATGAGGTAGCATATTTTGGGGCCGTCTCTATTGTAGTATTCTGAGTGATCTAAGTGTACACTCGTGCCCCACTCACATCCAGGACAGTGTGAGCGAGGATGAGGATGGTGCACGTGGAGAGTACATGCGTCTTGTGGAACTTGTCCGCACACACTATGTGGCCAAACTACCTGGCGAGGCACAGCGTCAGCTATGGGAGAGAGGTCAGTGGTACTGTCTTAAGGGACACACTCAATGCTGTTTTGTGAATTGTGTGCTGCACTAATAGCCAATGATGTATATAGTATGCACTCTATTAACCCCTAGCTGACACCCTGCAGTGCATACCCCTCAATAGGTACTTTGAGGATGTGTGGGGAGAGATGTGATGGTATGGCTCACACCTAGCAAGTTGCAGAGTGAATCCAAACTATGAGTAGAAGCGATCATTCTCTGTTGTATTCAGTATCTCTACTGTGATATGTGTTGTGTCCCTCTATTCTACATACAATTTCATGCTGCGTTTTACACACGCACAGTGTGGATCACACTTATGATTGCTAAAGTAACTCCGGCAAGCCATCATGCAACCTTTCACACGGGACTGGACATATCCACAGTCACAGGTCCGAGCATCGGACTTCGAGGGTACGAGTTCTCAGACTGCAAGTCAGGTCTGTAATAGTCATCACAAATGCCGCCAGTAATCATCTCACGGCGCATTGCTCAACACAGAATCTTGACCACCAAAGCTCGATGCCATGTGAAGAGTACATGTGACAGTAACTACCTGAGACTCAGAGCTGATTACCACCCATATATGGTAAAGATTCTATACAAGGCTGAGAGTTCCGGTCTTCATAGATCTATAGAAGTTGGCTTGACCCATGAAACACAAATACATGGAGAGACAAGCGATTCCAATGATCACACCCTCGGGTACATATACCTGTGACACTCCAAAGTCATATATTTTATACACACTACTCTCTGGTTAATGACGAACATACACAATTACATCTCGGCATGAGGTAACCAAACTGAGGTCATACCAGATCCGACCTGTCTTCGCTCCTCTCTGACATAGAGGGCTCACTTCCACCATTCCCTGCCTCTGCCTCTCTCTCTCCATCACCCTCACTGTCAGTGGCTTCATCGATGAGGGCGGCTGTGCTGCGGACCCTCTCGATATCCTCCAGAGAGTCCTGGGGAGTAGTAGACACAGGCATCAGGACAGGCATCGGGGCAACAGGGACAACAGGGACTAGCACGACCTGGGGCACGGGCATGCTCTCAATAGCGTATGCCTCTGCGGCCTGGGTACAGTGGTTGTCAGAGCCAACGGGGACAGCATCTAGAGGCTCGTCCAGCTTGACCTCGCCTTCCTTAGTGTCTCTCTTGCCTAGGTGGTGCTCAACAAAGGCAGACACTACCTCCCAGAAGACGTAGCAGAGGACGGCACCTGCCACGACTAGGACACAGGGGATACCGATGGCAAAGCCCTTCTCTGTGCTGGAGATGCTCACCTTGACCTCCTCGGCGATGGCAAAGTCGGATACACCCTCGACAGAGGCCGCGTAGCTAGGGTAAGAGCTTCAGAGGATACAGTGTAGTATAGTGCAAACACGAGGTAGGAGAGGTGATTAGGCACGAGGCGTACCTCGCGTCCCCAGAGTGCTCGATCAAGATCTCAGCCACAAAGAGAGAGAGAGATGGGTCCCACAGAGCAGGGGCAGACTGGGCCCAGTCCTTGCCTGTCACTGTGACAGTGGTGGCTGGGGCAGTGGCCTTGCTAGCATAGGAGCCAGTGTCATCTCCAGTGATGACGTTGCCAACAGTGTCCTATCGGTGAGACACGAGAATACTGTGAAAGGTATATATGCACATACACACACACTCATAAATATACAAATATTAGAGAGAGAGAGACAGGAACACGCACCACAAGGGTAACCCAAAAGCTGCTGGTGCCCTTGCGGGGCCTGGTAGGGGTTGTGATAGTCGATGCATCAGGGTCAGGGTCGGCTGGATCAATAGTCACGGTGCCGGCGTCAGGGATGAAGTGAGGCTCACCGTCCAGAGCCACACTCACCGCGTAAGTACCTGCAGTGTTGTGGAAGGCGTCAGTGGATGTGGCCGTGTAGAGGGGGACAGCAGCGTCAAAGGAGGCGGTGATAGGGACAGAGAGGGACATCCCGGTGAAGGTGAAAGTGACGGTACGGGAGGTGGTGATGTCATTGGCGTACTGGTCCCTCAGGGTAACAGTGGCGACGAATCCCTCGGCTGCAGTGACAGCTGAGGCAGGGAGGGTCACTTCAGAGGATGGTGCGTGGACCACGGAAGAGGGCACGACGGTGACCACCCTGCTGGTGAAGTATGTGCCGTCGATGCCGATAGTGCAGGTGATGTCGTCTGCTACAGTGTCAACAGGTGCCCAGGAATCAAGGGTGTAGGTGCTGGAGCCCTGGTCAAACACAAACGAGTTGGAAAGGTTTCCTGAGAGTGTGGAGAGGCCAGGGGCAGAGAAAGAACCCACTAGGCTCTTAGCAGTTGTGTGGATGTTGCCGTACTCGTCCTTAAGCAGAACAGTGACAGCGTAGCCAACTCCTGCCACCACTGCTGTCTTGGGTGCCCTGATGGTGGATACCGCAGCAGAGGGGGCAGCAGGCACCACGGTGAAGGAGACACCGGGATCTGCAAGGGGCACAGAGTCGAGTGCCATGCTGAGGGTGTAGGTACCTACGACCTGGTCGACGGCACCTGTGCTGTAGATGTAGTAGCACCCCTGGTAGTAGGAACCAACGATGGCCACAGAGGTCTCTCCCTCCGACCATGCGGCATCTAGGCTGTGCATCTCAGTCACATCGTTGCCATAGGAGTCGTAGAGCTTCACCTGCACTGTGTACATGCTACCTGCCGTAGAAGGGGAGGAAGAGGTCTGTACCACAGTGGTAGCCGAGGCTAAGGGGGCAGCGGCCTCAATGGAGACTGTAGTCGGGCTGGTAATCCAGATGAAGTTTCCGCTGACCATCTTGATCGTGTAGTCTCCCACCGTCTGGTCGCAGGCACTGGTGGAGGGGAACGTGTATACACCGGTAGAGGCCTCGAAGGAGGGGACAACAGTGTCCTTGCGGACCCTTCCTAGGTACACCATCATAGTAAGGTCCGACTTGAAGGGTGCAATGTTGCCATAACTGTCAAGAGCGGTCAGAGTGACGTCATACCCTACACCAGCCTCGACAGGGGCAGTAGGGACAGTAAGAGTGCTAGTGCTAGAGCTGAGGTCAGGACATGAATACAGAGTACTGCAAGAATGGCACTACGCGGACACACTGGAATAGTGACAGAAGTAGAATCATGAGGTGTGAATTGATTGCACATAATACTAGTGTATCCATGCATACATCTATACACACCTAAATACATATCCCTATACAAATGTAAAATTGTATACACTAGAGTACCTAGCGCTGTTCGCGACCACAGTGAGGGGACTAGACACAAACTCAGTCAGCTCACTATCGCTCGGGCCAGTGTAAACCTTGACGGCAGTGACAGTCGCAAGAGACAGGTCCAGGACAGCCCTGGAGGTCAGATTGTATATACTGCCAGTATTCGTAAATTCGGGGTCCTAAACACTACTCATACCAACCTGTAGGTGCCTATGCTACCGCTCTGCTGGTAGTGGAACCCTGCCTCCACCACCTCCTGAGGCAGGCCATCATAGAGACGCATCTCCACCCCAGGCACCCTGGCTCTAATGCCATTGCCATACTGGTCCCTGATGCGGCACCATACCTAGGAGTGAGACCCCTTCCCCTACTAGACGATAGCATATCCTGAGAAAACTCTCCATACCTCGACCTTACCGCCAGCGCGGTAGTCGGTATACCCACCGTAGGGACTCATCTCGATAGTGGTCTGGGTAGCATCCTTCTCGCCAGCCACGACGTCTACTGTCCTGGAGTACAGGAGGAAGGTACCGTCTACTGACACAGCGACCTTGGCGGCGTCATACCCTGAGATGGTGGGGGCTGCCAGAGTGGCAGTGCGTACACCTGTGGTGGTATCAGCAGCTGAGGCGGTAGCTGTGGAGTAGACCTCATCGTCTGCATCTATCCACTCTACGGTGACTGTGTATGTGTCAGGGTTCACAGCACCGGCAGAGGACTTGAGCACGACACTGATAGTCACGTCTTCATTGACTGTGACAGAGTCTGGAACGGTGATAACACTCTCGTCGGCATCGGGTGGGCCCACTACTACGGGTACATCGATAGGTTCGAGGCGGAACTCGTCCTCGAAGGGGGTGTACCAGGAGTACACAGTCTGGGTGGGGACAGTGGCGGTGCTCCCAAGCATCACCATGTACTGCTGAAGCGTGAGAGGGAGCGACCTGTTACTACTATATATACGCCGTAGCTGAAGAAAACTGTCCAATATGTGAGCATCATCAAGATGGCAATGTACCTGATCTTTAAAGACCCAGAAGGATGACCTTGCTGTTGCCCTGTCGTCTATGTAGGAGAAGTACAGTGCCTTCTGGTGCCACAGGGCATTACCCTCTGCATCGGCCAGGGTGAACCTGGAGCTAGAGTCAGTCCCAGCAGTCACCTCTGTGCCCTCTGCGGCTGAGAGGACTGCAGTGAGGGGGTTGGCCATGGGGATGGGGATGGGGCCAAAGGGAGTGACACCCAGGAGCAGCAGGCTGACGCTGTCGGTGTCGTTGCACTCAAAGGTGAAGTTGTTGTAGTAGAAGTTGCCCTCCACACCGTTGGTGTGACTCAGGGCATACTCGACCTCGGCCTCCCCACACGCAGCAGGCACCACTAGCTTGATACCCTGGGGGTTAAGAGGGGCAGCACTGAGAGTGAACATGTGCATGTAGTTATGACGATACCAGACAAGGTACCTGCTGGTAGGCGGATACGTTGTGACAGTACTGGCCCAGTGAATCCCTGACCTCCACCGTGAGCTTGTTGACTTGACCCCCTGCAGTCAGAGTATGGTAGGATGATACTTGCAAAGACACCATAGTAGAGCAGGGATAAGACTGGAGGAGAGTGAACACACAATGAGTGCCACCCCACCTGCTATGAAGCTGCCCTTCTCCGAGTACACCTTGCACTGCTCGGTGTCTGGGTCGCCATACACCACAACCTGGGGTGGGTGTCAGTGGTAGGTATATACTAGATCTGATAGTGGAAGGGACTCGCCTTGGTGACAACTGTGTGGGGAATAGTAGCTGTACCATATATAGATATAGATAGATATAGATAGATACATCTCATAGACAGTCGGAGGGACCCACCTTGGCGTCCACTGTGTCCCCACCGTCAATGGTCAGCAGGTGCTCACCTGGGGTGGGGGACTGATGCATACGGACAACAACCACTATATGAATGGATACTTCCACCCACCCATTGGAGGCAGGGACCCCCCCATGTCCACCACATAGGCAGAGGTGGGGGAGGCAAACTTGTCGTACACAGCAGTGACGGGGGTGGCGTCGGGGGTGGATGCCCACCGGACAGAGAAGGTGCGCCACTGGTCCTGGATGAGTGATATGCATACTGATGAGTGATTACATGAATAGATGAGTGATGATGCTATAGCAAAGAGAGACGGCTTGAGGGTAAGACGGGGCACAACACACGGCCTCTGAATTCAACTGACAATAGAAGAGGAGGCCATACCGTGATTCGGGTTCCCTCTGAGTTGACAGGTCTCAGCTCGAAAGTGGTCCCGTCATCCTAGGGTGAGACTAAGAAACGGCTATATATATATATACATATGATCCAAGGTGCACGACAATTAGGGCAAATCAAGCCTCTGTGTTGTATCTCTCAATATCAACCTCTATTGTGGATATGTGGGTGTATAGACGTCTATATCCACTATACCTTGTAGACGTGTGTGTCTGGGAATGACGCAACATCGCCCCACACGATACTGGCAGTGGCATGAGAGGTAGACTGGGGTGGGTGGGGGAGAATAGAGAGCGCACGAGGCCTTGACTAGACAATGGTGTGGCTCCAGGCATATGTCTAGTTGTGCCTCCACCTTGAGATTCTGTGGAGGGAGAGAGAGAAGAGGTACAAGCAGTTGAGTACCTGGCATATCTGCACATCAATGTCGTCCTTGTAGGGATACCCCAGGTCACACTCTCCAGCTATGAACACATAGTCGGAGGCCACGCTGAAACGGAAGTCGTCGTCGTCACTGGCTACACAGAACTAGGGGTGAGAGAGGGGCGAGGGGGGTAGAACGGTAGGAGGAAGAGAGAGTAGTCTCCCAATCATACGTGTATGATACCTGCTGCTCTGTCTCATCCCACACTGCCTCCTTACTTGTAGTCCTGTCTCTGGTGCTGTATGCACGTACTGTCTCGGACCCATCCGCACCCTCAACCTGACAGCACAGAGAGGAACGCCTGGGGAGGTCAGAAGAAGTCAGAAGACCTCAGCGATATGGTGATGCAGACGTGTCTCTAATCAGATTCATATATATAAGAAGACAGGCCAATCCCTAGCATATCCTCTACCTCTGCTTGTAGTCATAGACCCCGTCAGTGGCGCCAGGGAGAAAACGCCCCCCTCCATCATATATATCTGCATATACCTATATATATGTACTATACTATACCTGTAGTAGTCGTATACCCCGTCAGCGGAGCCAGTATATACAGATATATATACTATACTATACCTATAGTAGTCGTACACACCGTCAGCGGAGCCTGGGAACGTGATGGCACCGGGGGCAAGAGAGGGTGTGGATGGGTTGGTCGCCACCTGGGGTCAGAGCTGCGTGGAAAGAGGAGTGAAACTATCCGTATACATGAGGGATCACGCCTCACATTCATAAGGTCCATGGGATCACCGACCTGAAACAGCTTCCCAGCATAGCTGACACTCCCAACAGAGGCACTACTAGCGTCCCCACTAAGCAGGAGTGTGCCTGCGTCTAGTGCTGCCACCCCATGGCCTATGGCTCTCTCGATATCAGTGCTCGTGCCAGTGCCTACGGCCTGCAGGGAGAGGGACCAGACACCTGCGTGTGAGAGGGTCCTATAACATGATTGATGTCACAACTTGTCACACAACTTGTCACACCTGATGCGTCTCTTGTGAATGCAGTGTAGAAACCCTTGACCTCAGGGTATGTGTTGGTAGTAGTGACCACTAGGGTGTTGTCATCGCCGAAGGAGAAGTCAGTGACACCCAGTATATACTCTGAGGGCAACTGCTGATGGTGAGAGGGAGAGGCAAGAATCGCAGCATAGAGAGATTGTCTCCAGTCAGATATAGAACACAGACAACTAGATACACCACGACCAGTACACACATCCTCATATATCACACACACCAATGGCAGTGCGAAGCATCTATAGTATAGAGCAGATGGTCCAACACGTACCTCCCCCTCAGTCCAACTCCCCTCTGAGAGACAGTAGAGGGTGGGGACAGTGGCGCCAGCGACAGTGACAGCAACGCAGGTGTCCGACATCTTGAGTCTGCCAGTGCCGGAGACCTGGACACCAGAGAAGGACCTGGGGGAAGAGGGACACTAAACATAGAAATATGAGTATATAAACACACATATATATGTATCGATACATGTACATTTAGCACACTGTGTCGGGAAGGACAATGGCGTGGGATACAAAAACCCACACCCAAGAATATATTAATATATGTATGAGTTCGGAAGAACTTGTGTAGACAGAGATCCAGAGAGACGTACTCGTTGAGTGCAAAGTCCCCGGAGCCGTCTGCAGTATACACAGCCACCGCCCCACTGTCAGAGGTGTTGCTGAAGTATATGAAGCTGGTGGCGAAGGAAGTGCCATCGGGTGACACTGCAATCTGAAGTGAACAAGCGGCAGGGAGATAATGTCAACTGAGGATTTGATTGACAAGGATGCACATGTGATACGTACCTCGTCAGGGCCGGCGTTCCTGTTCTTACCAGCTTCTGCCACCGGGATAGTCTGGGCGAGAGAGAACTGGGTGCCAGCTCATAGTGAGAGGGAGAGAGAGAGAGAGAGAGAACTGGGTGCCAGCTCATAGTGAGAGGGAGAGAGAGAGAACAGAGAGAGGTATCACTGAATGGGAACTACTCTACCTGTGTTGAGGGTGTAGCGCAGCACACTTCCTGGTGTGGTGTATGAGTAGTCGGTGATGAGCAGCTGGTTCTAGAGGTCAGATGACGGTGAGAGAGGGATGGTCATGTGAGATGGGTTACACAACCATCACAGGTTGGGTGGCAATGCGCAGGTGGCCAACTATTAACTATTATTATAGTAAATGTAATATAGTGAGTGTAGAAGGGTGTATCTATATGCAGCCTCACCTCACTAAGTGCCACGCCCCTGCCGATACTGCCACCTGATATTAGTATGTGTCAATGTATCAATACACACACATATACATATATATACATATATATGTATGTGTATATCAGACAGGGGAGAAGTGACACCAACACTGTTCCCATACGAATCCATCTCGACCCAACACAGTCAATCTCTCCACCGGGTTGCGTACCCATAGAATGCAGAGCATGTAGTATGTATCCATACCAGAGATGGTTTGTACCAGCTTCCACTCATTGTCGCCTTCGACGTAGTGGAACACATAGACGTCACTGTACGTGAGACAGAACACACAGACAGGTGGGGGAGGGGGGGGAGAGAGAGAGAGATACATATACACATTTATATGACCAGTCATGGCATATAGTCTGCAAAACCAGCAGGTGTGAACTCACATATAGTACTACCCAATAATTAAGGTATATGGAACATGACATACAAGAGCAGTGAATACTGTGTGCATTGGGTAGAGTACAGAGAGTCTGAATTGCACTCACGTGTACTTCCAGGACCCCACACATGCCCACGTCCCATGCATGTCCATGATCTGACATTAGATAGAGGGAGGGGGGTATTGAGAGAGAGAGAGAGAGATGTCCATTACCTGAGGGCAGAGA